>DWGW01000507.1:0-14654 GCA_018247775.1 Udranomia orcinus
TTAACTTGCATCTAAGCTTCTTTGCACGAAGAAGAGCAGAGCACGTGCTTATCACGAATTCGTCACTATACGACTGGACTGGTTTATACGACGGCGGACACACTGCGACAAGCTACGTGCGAGGATAGTGATCGTTGGAGAGTCGTACGTGCATAGCCCGATTAACGATATAGCAAGAGTAGCAAATAATACGGGCGAATTTGAGGACGCACGTGGAATCGGTGTAACATCATTTCTTATTTTCGTCGTCTTCGCCTAGGGACATTGTCCTGAACTCGAAAGGGCCCTTGGTCAACCTTGGTTTTTATTTTGCTGTTGTGTTGGCTAAATCCGGTCATGTGGTCCACACTCGATGCTGTGAACGATGATTAGCAAAGCGGCTTCGCTCGTGCTTAACTCGTTTACCGCAACCCTTTAAACATACTTATCTAAACCGTATGCAAGAAGATGTACAAAAACTGTTTAAACATTCAGGGAGACCACAGTCTGTTATATGAAATATTACATCGTGATAATGATTCAGAGAAGTTATTATGCTTACTATGGCCCTTAGGATTATATGGACTAAAGAAGTGTAGTCTCATGTGAGAGGTGCCTGTTACATACGCAATTTTAAAATACTCTTTTTCGGGATGTCCATTGTCTCATTATATCAAATTGAAATATTATTGACTGTTGATTGACCCAGTGAAATCGCTGTACTTTTTTTCTATTGTAAGAGCGATTTGTATTTATTACACTAAATACTTATATGTTACTATTTATGCTAAACATTCCTTAATTTAATGAACATTTCCATAGTATTGTATTTCTTGAGCATACATTTATTATTGTTGAAATGTTGAAACTTGTTCTTTCTCTTTCTATTAAGAGAGATGTTGTTTGTACACATTTGTTGACATGTAACTGAGTACATTATTTTAATATTATGTAATATTGAAGTAATATTAATGTCTTCGATAAAATTAAATATCCCCGTCCATTTGGTGTGTTCTAGTATTTACAACTTTATAGTACAATTTTTAGATTTACAGAATTAAATGATTAAATCATTGTTTTTCACGTTGTGAATGAATTTTACATATTGAACTTTCGAAGTTCATTGTATGAAAAAAATTATCTACACTTGCTTTTGATCTTTATCATTGTCAAATTGCAAAAAAAATAACAATTGTCCCTATTTATAATACTAGGACTAGTGCTTAAGAAACCTAAAATAATCTAATCAGTATTAAGCAAACAAATTTTTGTACTTATATTTGGTCAAATGACTCTTCCTTATTATATAATTGTACTCAAACGTCTTAGTTTAATATGATTCAGGTGCAGATATTACATCTAGAGATATGCAAGCTAGATGCTTATGTGCGCATCATTTGCTTGTAAGTGTGAGTTGTTGCAAGAATGCTTTTTTTTCAAATGTAGACCTAAATACGGTCTTATAAACGTGCTGAAACTTTTTATTCATACGAAATGTCTTTTTCGGTCTTATATATAATAAACAGGAAAATAATTTTGTAATTAATATAAAACATAAGACAAATGTTTTATATGAATTTCACGATATACAACTAAATCTTCCTGAAAATCTAGCACCAATTCATATTTCAGCGCTCGTCTTATGCAGACTAAGTAATTCTTTTTATTCACTAGAAATTCAATTTGGTATTATATCCAGCAGTAAAACCATATTAAATTTGTATATTATATCGTGATGAGTTAACTTGTTTTAGTAACAATACATTCGTACTTATATTTAACTATTTATCTTTCTAATAACTGTAATGTAGAATATAATCAATTTTTCATATCTTCTTCGTATGTACATTCCAAGCGTGATTCTAATCATGTTCTTTTTCTATTTATATCTTTGGTGTTGTCACAGCTATTTGGACTTTTGTGATACGATGCTGTGATTATCGTATCACAGTAATGATATTATTAATTTTGCATTTTAATATGTTACTTGTGAACAAGCTAGACCAGTAATACATTAACGCTAGATATTTATTTTGGACTGATCAAAATGAAATTAAGTAGGTTATAGGTGAATTCTTCAAAGTTTTCATACGGTACTTAGTGTGGCATACTGTTTTATCCTCGATCCGCCTCTCTTTTGAGTAGGTCATTAGTGAAGTAAATAATAAATATACCATAAATATATTAGCAATTAGATAAAATCATGTTACAAATTTTTGTACTTATGTGCATATTTATATCCAATGCACCTTCTTAATTATTGACTAATAACTTATGCATTGTTACTCTCAAATTAGATTCAATGACTAGTTTAAGGGAATCGTCTAATCTGTTGCCTTATTGAGTAGATTAAGTGCCTTAATTCAGCCTAATATTGTTGTATGTATGCATGTTGTTTTTAGTTTAGTGGAGCAGTTAAAACCATTGATATTGTCATCACAATCCACATCAATCATGTGACCCATTAATATTGTAACTTATTTCAATAAATTTTCTTAAGGTATATGCCAAATATATTGTAATATCACATTGTTAATAAGAACTGTTATAAAATATAGATTCTAAACTATTTCTGTATTTTATTTTTCACCTTACTTTCTATAAGGGACTTGTGACATATGTTCCAAATGCATTTTTCGCAATTATCTCTATCAGAGAACAAAATGTTCCTTTTTTGTCTCAATTGATTCTTTTGCCAATCTTTTAGTAATAAAGAAAACAGGTGGTTATTATTGTAAGTAATTTATTTAAATGTTGCAGGTTTTATACTATTAAAAGAAAAATACAATAAAACTTATTTGTAAAATTCATATTCACTCTCATCCTTCTTGATGTTATTTTTGTAGCCCTTTTCGAAATCTTTAGGAAGGACAATGTATCTGGAAATGAGAGAATCATTATTAATAAATCGGAATTTTTTTAATAAAGACTGCCAAGTTATTTACTTGACATTATAATGATACATGTAAATATGTATTTTTGTAAGTGAATTACTGATAAATAAACCGGCTGTTGCAACTGTGTGATTTTCTTTGTTGCACTAATTAAATCTGTACACACATTATCAGTACATATAAGGATATGGCAACCTATTTAACATATTGGTATTCTGTACAGTAACTGACAGACTAATAAATATAACAGCGTCCATCTCAACCTACGATATTAGGGTTTTCTTTTTATACTGCTGGTGATAATCCTTATGGTGGTGAAAAAGGGAATGATACTTTGTGTTTCATTAACAACAAAAATGATGTCACTTTTTGGCTATTTTGATCTCTATATATGATAATGGTTAGTACCTGTTCTCTCGCACGGCGTGCATGCCGGCCTCCTGGCAGATGGCGTTGATGTCGGCGCCCGACACGCGGTCGGGGCGCGCCACGAACTCCTCCAGGTCCACCTCCTCCGACAGGTTCATCTTCGCCGTGATGGTGGAGAAGATCAGCCGCTTCTGTCGCCTATATATCACATATATCATATGGCATGGCATATCACATCATGGATATTAAAACAAGTCTATTTACTTAAAGTCTATATACAATGAAAATTGATTGACAGATGGTGGTGATCTTTATACATAATTTTGATTCACAGAAGTCAAATAAAATAGTTAAGCCAAGTTGTGAGCTACGTAAGTCAGTTTACTCGGTGAATTCAATTCTTTTTAAATTTTCTAATTTATCACACACATGATATAGCAAATAAATCTAATATTATAAATTATGTAAATGGGACAACAAAAAATGTACCTATCCGGAAGTGGGAATTCAATTTTTCGATCCAAACGTCCAGGACGGAGAAGAGCCGGATCCAGGGTGTCAGCACGGTTTGTTGCCATTATAACCTAAAAATACATATAATTAATGTGATTAAGTGTAAAATAAATGACATTATATAGATTTGCTTACACGGGGGTTAGCCTAGGTTTTAAAGTAGGTTAATAGTAATAAATACAATCAATAAAGCTTTTACCTTAACATTTGTAGTTTGATCAAATCCATCCATTTGATTTAGAAGCTCAAGTAAGATTCTCTGCACCTCTCTGTCAGCACCAGTTTGTGCGTCAAATCTGAAATAAATTATTGACAATTCGATACGTGCCTTCCATTACATAAAACGTATATTGTATAACATGCTATATGGACATAGTATTCTAGTTTATATTTACTAAGGAAGTAAACATATAATATTTTATGGCCATTCCATTCATTTTCCTAAAAAGGGTCTTTAGTTTGTCTTTTGTGCAGACAAGACAGAGCGGACAGTCATTCATATGAATAAGTAAATGAAACATTTTAAACAATTTTAAAAACAAACATAAAGCCAACCTCTTAGTAGCAATAGCATCAATTTCATCGATGAAGATGATGGCGGGGCTGTTTTCCTTAGCAAGGCGGAACACATCACGCACCATGCGCGGCCCCTCGCCCAAGTACTTCTGGACAAACTCCGAACCCACCACACGGATGAAGGCAGCTGTAATGGCAGAAAAATATTTGTTTATTTGTGTTCAATTGGTGGCTGGTTATAACTAATGATGAAATTATTATAATTATATGACTTTATGTTCTATTAAACCGTATGTTTTGCGGTAACTTGTTCCAAATTTTCCATTTTGTGTGAACCCACCTTGCAAATAAATGGCCGATTATAATATTTTTTGTGGCCAATTGTGTACAAATGTACACAAAATAGTAATACAATGATTTTAAACAATGGAATAAACTGACTACATTTAAATTTTTTTTTACAATAATGGCATTATTGGGCCGTAATTTTTTTAGATCTTTTTTAAATTAACGTATGTATGTAAGTTTAGCTTTATCGCCTCAATTAATTAGTCTCTATTACAAACATTAAAACAACAAATATTTTTTAAGTTCCTACTAACCTGTAGTATGATGAGCAACAGCTTTAGCCAACATAGTTTTACCACATCCCGGAGGCCCATACATAAGCACTCCTCTGGGTGGCTCAATACCAATTTGTCTGTACAACTCCACATGGGTCAGAGGTAGCTCCACAGCTTCTCGGATCTCCTGTTTCTGTGTGTCCATACCACCAATGTCGGAATACTGGACATCTGGTTTCTCATCTATTTTTAAGAAAAGGTAGAATATTAGATGGATAATGGGTAAAATCACAAATAGGATATGGGTATAATTTATAATTATAAACTTACAAATTAATATAGCTAAACTTTACGAATTATTACAAATTATAATTAAATAAATATATTTAAAAAAAAATAGGAACAATATGTGCATTAGTTGAAATGCTACGCAATACAATTTTACCTGCTTGTAACATGGAGATGGAGCTGTCTGCTTCCGGTGGGAGAACATCAACAAGGGCATTCGAATGCTTGTGGAGAGCAACTGATGCAGAAGGTTTTAACAGTTCTCTGTCGATTGTTGACAAAATTCGCACATAGTAGTTCGACCCCGTAGTACTACCGACTGGAATATGAATGATGTGTTGGTATCATGTTCCTTTATTTAAAAAAATCTTAACTAATTAATGTATTTAAACTATTTATTGGATTGTAGAAATATTTATGACTAACTAACTACTAATATATTTTAAACAGTTATATGAGTCTTTTTTTGTTATGAGAGGGTAAAAATAATTTTAAAAGGAGTTACTTAAACAAAATGTTAACTAAGTACCACAAGTGTAGTTTAATCTAGTGAGTTACTTAAAAATGAAGTTATGTAAAATTAGTACCAATTCCAGTATTCTGGTCAACAGCTTCGAGGAACTGTCCGATGACGAGGGGCACCGACTGAATTCTTTTAACCTCTTCTTGGGCATGCAAATATTCTTTCTTAAGATTCCTCTGTTCATCTTTTATGTATTCTTCTTGAACTTCTAAGAATTCCAGCTCTCGCTGCAATTTCTGTAATATAATAAACATAAGAAACTTTTAACCTTATTCAATATTGTACCATAAAGTTTGTGTTAACAACTCATGGCAACAAAGGAAACAAATAAAAATCCATGTGCTTTTGATTCAAATCATGGTAAATATGTATATAATTCAGATGTATCTGATTTGTGCATTTATCATGCGCAACTTGCTCCTAACAACTTAACCTATTATGCGTCTACAATAATATATTGAAGATTCAGTATTTCGGACTGAATATGCACTTGTAACAATAAAAACAATTGTTAGTATTAATAGTAAATAAATAAAAGCAATACAATGTATTGTTAAAGGCTTGAGTGCTGCTCTATACAGTAAACAAAGATTTAACAATGTAGGTATGAAACATTATAAATACTTAGTCTCACTACATTTTTTCTGAATGTACCTCGCCAGGAACAAACTTGCAACAAAAGCTGTAATACTCATTGTATAGATCTAGTTTCTGAGGCTGTTTTTAATTTAATTGGTTGTTAGCATCCACCATGAACAAAATAAGCAAGTCAGGAATGAATGTGTTTTGTTTTTACCTTGTATTTAGTGTATAAATCTTCCGATTCGAGCTCGTCCAAAGTTGGGGGCCCGGTTATGCCCAGACCCTTAGAATCGATGACTTGGTCGTCCTACAAAAGAAGTTTGGATAAATTGTCACGTCATTGTAAGCGTTTTATACAAAATAGAATTTGTGAATGCTTACTTTTTCGGGTAATATAATGCCAATTTCTTCCATTTTTGATTATTTCACTAAAGATAGAAACTATTCTGTTTTTATAGCAAGCTCGCTTCGAATGAATTGTCACCGCTGTCAAAAATAATACGCACTGTCACGCGATGTTTCGTTTTACGTATCATACTGTGGATTTACGTATTTAATTATTAGCATTTTAACAGAAATCTGAAATATATTTGGTAATTTAATAGTAAATAAGAAAGAAACAAACAAATCTATATATATCTATATCTATACATCTATAATTTAGATCAATACATAAATATTAGAATACAATTTTACTACATACATTAGATAAGTTAAGCAATGAACGTTATTGTAGCTGGCCAATAAAACAAATAAATACTATTGTTTGATTGTAATTCCGATATAAACTTTATATATAATAAGAATATACAATTAAAAATTAACCAGATTATTTTTCATGGAACAAGATTTTTTGTCCTCGTGGCGTCGCGCTTTTTGCGCACAGCATAGTTTGCGACCCACAGGTCAAATGCAAACGTTTTGTTATTTTAAAATAAAATAATTATATCTGCTAAATTATTTTTAAGAAGCAAAGATCAGTAATGAATATTTGTATTAACAACTACTGTTTTTATCATTTATTTGGGTAGTACGATTGTTTCCAAGAAGAAATAAAGTATTAAAATATTAAATAAATGACATGTTTTGTGAGTAAAAAGTAAAAAATCTTTCACTGCTGCCGTGTTTATCTTGTTCTGGCATCTATACAGCTACCTATATGTTAAATCTTATATAATAATATCTTGTCTATGGTTCCTATGTTTAGTAAATATATTAGCATGCTCGTAAGTGCATACTTAATGTAGAATTAATGTTATTGTCGTAAGATTAAAAATTATCAGTGTAAATAAACGTGGAGTACTTTATTTTTAAAATTTATTGTTAATACTTGTAGTATATTTACAAATGCTGGTTAATAAAGCTAATGAAGGAAGTAACTCTCGTGTAGGCAGCGGGCAATCCACTATCACAACCGAAGGCAGAGACGAATGAGGCAATACCAATCTGCAAAATGAGAGAAAAAGTTTTATTATGTAGTGAGTCTCCACTACTAATATTACTCCTTAAATTTTAAGGTAAAAAGAGTAACCAAGAGAGATGCACTAGTCACATGCAACTGCTGTACATACTCGTATGTCGTTATTTTAATTATGCCATTAATCATGACTATCGAATTTATCAGATACGAACAAGGATATAAGATTTTTGATTGCTCGAATACAAGTTTTGATTTGTGTCGAAATATATATATCAGATATATCATACATATCAGATGCTATGTGCTTATTGTTCTATAAAGATAGTAAAAATTGCATTGTTGCTTTCGTATATATAGATTTGATTTATTAGGTAAAGCTAAAAGTTATCTGATCAAAATAATAAAATTTTAAAGTAAATTTTTAATAAACAGTCAAAAATACTTTTCTCCTATAAACCAAATAACGTAACGAGATATAATTGGGACCTGATCGGATTGGCAGATAATGCCTATGATGATGAAGAACGTACCAGCAGCGGCCTATTATTCCTGACGAGTACCAGGGGACCGCCAGAGTCGCCCCGGCAAGGCCCAACGCCGCCAATGCCACTAGTGCAAATATGCGTTGATTGGATAATCAGAGGAAATGCAGTAGAGCATAAGCTATTTGTGATTACTTGCAGCCTCACATGGTTGAGGTTTTGAGACTGAGTAAGGCTTCCATCTGAAACAAATGTAAGAACGAGATGATTATTTATTTATCCATACGCATATCCTTTAGAAATCCACTAAGTAAGTATATACTAATGTATTGCTATTAATGTGGTTATAATTCCAGATACCAGATTGTAGATATATGCGATCCCTTGTTCGCAAATAAAGAAAATGTCAACTGAAAGTGTATAGAAGATCCCCTTTTTGATGAAGCTGTGTAGTTAGAACAGGACAATCTCATTGGTATTTTCACTAACTTACCATTTCTAGTCAATCCAAAGCCAACGGCTATGGCCTGGGTATTTGCGAAGATTTCGTTAATCTCAGAACCAGACGGAAGTGCAATGGGTGCAATATTAGCTGAAAAAAAACTCATGTGTTGTCATTGTTATTCCTGAGGACTAAGAGAAAACACAAAAAAAATAAAGTGGCCTAAGAGCAAAGAATGACATTCATACATAGATTCTATAACAGCCGAATTTTAAAGAATTTTTTACACATTAAGCAAATGTGGTAATTAATTTAATTGGTTTTGCTCATTCTTACCTGAAGTTGCGACGGCGTTAGGAAGATGAATGACGGCAATATCATTACGTGCTAGGAGCGGGCTCCAATTAGCGTGCATGGCGACCACACTGGACTGTACTCTGGTTCCACCCGAGAACAAGAGAACGGACCCAAGGACGACTGTAACTCTCCATACTTGGTGGACGCCATCAGACCAGCAATGAGCCGCTGTGATAACTCTTCTAGTATTTACAAGTGAACCACCGCAAACAGCTACATTGGTAGTACCAATGATCTCTGATATGAGACCAGCCTAAAAATGAGATTATTAGTTTCTTTAAATAACGAAAATATAATTCGATTTATATTACAGATTAGCGTTTATTTGTAGGTATACAGTATAGATCGTACAGATTTCCTTTGTATAGACACCACATACATATGTGTATCGTATATCTCGACCTGAGAAGGATGAAATGAGGATATGTGAAGTGTCGAGTCTAGGGACTGAAACATACTATGATTCGTACCTTATTGGCTACCACATGAGAATTGAGGTGCAAGAAGCGTATATATCTGAAAGACTCACTTTATAAGGATATTGTCCGACAGCTGCAGGCACACCTCCAACGATTCTACCTGGATTGTTCAGGATTTCTTCTTCTGATTTTCGAATCTGTTCTGCAGCAGGAATACCGAATCGTGTCAAGTATCCGTAAGCTGTGTTAGAGGCCAAATCAGGTTCAGAGATCAACTCCGCCCCAGTAAAAGAGGCAATTGCCGCCAAAACCAAGAGAAACTTCATCATCGCTGCGATTTGATATTTTGATCAAAATACTTTCTTTTTATATGTTCTGACAACTGATAAATAAAGTATCCTGATGCGTTAATTATGATAATAGTCAATGATTAAATCGATTAAACTTATCTGCATTTTTCAACATAAATGCAATCAATGAAAAGAAGGCATGGTAAATCAATCACAAAAGTGCCGAATGATAACTAATTTACAATTTTTGTTTGTGCAACTTTTAAGTTACCTAACATTAGTCCAGAATTTTAGTTTTTACTGTAATGGTCTAGTTTTTACTTTATTCTGAAATATTCTATTTTTTTAGTCCTGTTTCTTGATATTAGGTATGTGTCTGAAAGTTTAGCTGTCTTACTAGTAAATAACTATATTTATAAACAAATAATTTCAAGATTTATTCTGTTTAAGTCTATAAATCAAACAGTAGTAGTAATAATAGCGATATTTGGCTAATTTTTTTTTCTATCCTCCATTATCCATCCTCTGAACACAAACAGTTGCGACCACCTAATTTTTGTACGACCCCTACTTTGTGCCTGTTTTTGTAGAATTTATTACTACATTTAAAAGCATGCGGATCTTTTTCTTTAAATAAAATTTTATCAGGCATTTAAATTTTATAAGAAAACGCATTTCGTAAAGTTAAGGTCAGTTATTCTCAAACTATCTCTAAAAAAATTTAGAATAATCTGCTGCATAAACAAATTTAACCAAAGAAAAAACAAGTTGGGTTTGGGTAGTTCTACGAACGACTATAAGTTCAAATAAAGTCAACTGAGGGTTTAAGCGCCGCAATTGATTAATTATTTATTGTATCTTCACGGTTAATTCGATGTCGAAGAGTAATATGTGTATCCAATCTTTCCGCATCTTCAGTATAAGGTATAATAAAGTAAGAGATTTGGTATTAAAATTTCAATTATTGTATTTATCCAATTAGTGGGAATAATAATATTTAAATAAAATGCGAGGTACGTAGGAGCATTTTTAATAAAAATAGAATCGTTTAAATATGTTGGTTGATAAAGTCCATGAAGGAAGTCACTCTTGCAAAGGCAGCAGGGAATCCTATTTCGCAGCCGAAAGCAATACCAAAGGAAGTTACGCCAATCTGTAACATTGAAATGTAAGTGTTAAGACAGAAAATCAATAAAATAGTAATATAGGTTGAATGTCCGCCTCTTCTGCCAGTGGGGAGCAAATAAAATGTATTTCAGTTATATAAAAATCAATGATAGAACAGAATAGTATATTACGTGCAATAGCAGATCCATTGAGATATTTATATTTTCCTAGAATAATATCAAGGACTGCGTTTTAATTCACTCGACGTAAAGTATGCCAGTTAGAGTAAGACATTTGCTGTACCTTTTAGAACTTATTTACGGATGTTTCTGGGGAACTCAGTTCACAAGTGTCATAAGAATGACTTTCACACGAAAAGTAACAAAATAAATTAAGGATTTACATTTTGCTTTATAAACTTTATACATACCAAAACATTTCTGTCGTTCCTGCTGACAACGAGGGGACCACCAGAGTCACCTCTGCAAGTGCTGGTACCACCGATGCCGCTGGTGCAGATGTTAGAAGGCTGGATTACTGGAAGCCCGATGCTACACACTCTGTTGGTGATCACGTTCAGTCTTACGTGACTTAGGAATTGATCGTTTGAAATACCGCCGCCTGTGGGAAATAGATACTTGTTATTTGTTCTTATCATAAAGTGACATAATATTCGAAGTCATATTAGTCATAGTATAACTTAGAATCTCTATATTTTGATCTTTAATAATAAAAATCCTTTTGATCTCATTGTCATGATCTTCTAGGTTTCAATCCTCTCAATAAGTAATGATATTAATTATTGCATGGTTTTAACTGTTATAGTATTGTAGCCTGACTTTTGAGTGTTTCCATAAAGTTCTCAAGGGTTACCAGCTTGAAGATACCGTTTTAATCTGACGTAAATTTTTCTCTACGGCCTACGATATCATCTTTTAGCAGTGGTATATGTGTTTTTGGTTTACCGTCGCTTGTAATTCCAAATCCTGAAGCAATTGCGGAGGAACCAGCGAAGTGTTCGTTCAACTCGGCTCCGGTAGGGAGGGCAACTGGGGCAATGGTGGCTATAAACAAACATTAGAATAATTAATATCCACGTAAAAATATTGTATCAATAATATATAAGACAATAGTTTCAACCAGTAGATGATGGTGATGATGATGTAGGAAGTAGGATACAATTCTCAATACTCGGTATCGAGGTATCGATCAATATCTATAAACATTAACGGTAAAATGTAGGTCATTTTATGTATGTATATAGAATTTCGGTTATATTTGCAAAGTCGAATGACTTTCCGAAAAAGCTCTTTGGATATAAACCCCAAATTCTTATTTTATCTTTTCTATTGATGTGATTGAAACAGTTTTTTCATTACCTATTCATGATATTTCCTATAACAATATAAGAAATAATCCTCACCTGATGTAGGTACAGGGTTTGGTAAGTAGATGACAGCAATATCGTTACGGATCAGAAGGGGAATCCAGTTGGGGTGCATAGCGACTGCACTGGTCTCGATTCTGGTACCACCACTGAACAGGAGGACTGAGCCAAGAACAACGGTGAACCTCCATGCCTGGTTAGTTCCATCGAACCAGCAGTGAGCGGCGGTTAGCACTCTACTGTTACTGATTAGGGAACCACCGCAAATACCTCTGCCAGAAATGCCCGCGATTTCGGATATCAAACCAGCCTGTGAGAGATATTATAAATTAGTAAAGATACATAATAGATATGGCTGACCTTTTTAAAGATAGTGAATTTACGAAGCACTTACAATCTTGTTGTTTTTATACAGATATACTCCTATATTTATGTAAACTATAAGAACATTCTTTTACAAATCTTGTCTTGATTAAAAGTTGGAAGGCTTAAAGTGTAGTCTGTTTATCATTCTAGTCGATTAAAGCATAGACACTATATGGTGCCAATGTACACTTTGAAAATCTTCGGATTAAAAGTCAATATCTTGTCGATATATGTTTCTTAGACGATAAGGCCTACCTGATAAGGGTACTGTCCAAGCGCTGCAGGAACGCCGCCGACAATCCTTCCAGGATTACTCAAGTATTCTTCTTCAGCCTTTCGGAGTTCTTCTGCTCTGGGAATACCATATCTCTCCATGTAGTTAAACGCCGTATAGATTTCGGCGGAAGGTTCTGGGACATCTTTAGCCAAGGCGATGGTCGCCAAAGCCACGAGGGCTAGTATAAACTTCATCATGTGGGAGGATCGGTTACCAAACAACAAACGATAAATAATAAATCCCACATTTATACTTCGATTCAATAAAATTATCGGATCATTAAGGAGATAATGTTTGATTAATTGTGCACAGTTATCTCGAAATTATTTGAAGTGTTGATAAAATCGATTGAAGAACAGTTACTCGGGTTCATTTTGAAAATAAGATTAATAACTATACAATATATAATCGCTTTATGAGTAAGTCACCACAACGCAGTACAATCACATTGTCATATATTAATTTATTTTATTATTAGTTTTGATGCCTACTAAGCATTTAGATGTTTCCTTTTTACGTCAACTAAAACTGATACCGATAAATGCACTGGTAGCGTAAAGTTTTCAAAACAGTGTCGCGAAATCTTCTACGATAATCTTCTAGATAACTTAGATTGTCCCGAGATATTGATAATCTCGTTAGGAGTACGATAAGATGAAATGGTTAATAAATAAACACATAATTTTTTTAACTTTTAGGTAAGAAAAATAATTGGGATTGATTAAATTAAGGTTTTAGAGGCAAATGTTTTGTATCAACCTACAAAATAATCACAAGAAATTAGTACAGTAATATTACCGAGGTATGTCAACTCTTGGATGATGATAAGATTAGGTCAGTCTGTTAATGAGGGGGGATAATATCACAATTATATTCAATTACATTCAATTTTTTGAATTAGTTACTTTCAATTAAAAATGTATGGGATAGTCTCACTTATTCACTTATTAGATGGTTACTGATATTGCACCATGTACTTAACAACCAATAGTCCAAGATGCATTATATTATGGTATATGGTAATACCATAGTAATTTTACACACGATAAGTATCTAAATAAAATATGACAAACTGTTGTAGAAAATTTATTGTCGGAGTATTCTATACTACAATATTCACATGTGTTGGTTGATAAAGCTCAAGAAGGAAGTGACTCTTGCGAAGGCAGCAGGGAATCCTCTCTCACAGCCAATAGCAACGCCGAACGAAGTCACACCAATCTATAGAAAAGATATACATTTACCAATGAAAAAGAAAAGAAGAGACGTTGGGCATTAACGCTGTTGTTGCTGTAATGCGCAATATTGGTCCAAGGCATTCAGTTGTATGTATGTTTTGTATCTGAAGGGGAAGATTTCTATACATATATGAAACTATATTTATTTTTACAGAGTAAAAACATTTTTTGTTTTAGTAATAAACAGTCATTAGTCGGCTAAATAATAGGCATCGCTTGTATAGTAATCTTTAAGATAACGACATACCAAGATATTTCTGTTGTTCCTGCTGACAACAAGGGGTCCTCCGGAGTCACCCCTGCAGGTGCTACTACCGCCGATACCGCTGGTGCAGACGTTAGAAGGCTGGATCACGAATGGAAGTCCGATGCCGCATGCACTGTTAGTGATCACGTTCAGTCTTACATGGCTCAGATATTGGTTGTTTGAAATGCTTCCACCTGAGGAGAAATTATATTTTTAACATTTGTTCTATAGTATCAAAGTAACTGGAGTAAGTGATATAATACCAGGTGCTTTCTACTGAATATTCTAAACCCAAGTAGCCAGTACTAATGGTTTTGGATTCATCATCATCATCATCATTTCAGCCGATAGACACCCACTGCAAGGCATAGGCCTCCCCCATAGATCGCCACGTT
>DWGW01000508.1:0-14630 GCA_018247775.1 Udranomia orcinus
GTGGCGATCTATGGGGGAGGCCTATGCCTTGCAGTGGGCGTCTATCGGCTGAAATGATGATGATGATGATGATGATTTAATTGAGTAAATTCATTAAAAAATGAAATCTAGGGTTTGGCTTATAAACGATAATTGTAAAGAAATAAATAATCACTTTTCGTTTAACGACACTTTTGCTTTAAAAAAAGATTTTATAACAGAGTACATTCTAGAAGAATATAACAATGTTCTCGAAATTAAGCAGTTCCTCCCTAATAAAATAAATAAGGTCATTAAATAAAACATGACGTGTAATTGCCGACTTGACAACAGTTAAAGTTAAATTTTCACAAACACTACAAATTGGCGGGAAAACAGCACCCTCTGGGGGACGGAATAAGAGAAAAACTCGACAAAAATTAGATTTCTTCAACGTATGCGGACTGGGAGTTTTGATGCTTTGTCGAATTATTCTCATCAGAAAATTTTCGTTTGTGAAGACAACTGTTTGATAATAAATCGGAGCATTTATCCAGATCTATGATCTATGATATGATCCAGATTTGAATATAGGTCGAATAATTCCGAACTTAGTAGTGATTATATTCGCCCCGTAATTTAACATAAATCTTCATAGTTTCCGACTTCCTATGTCCCCACGATAAGGTAGAAGCTCTACTTAATTTTGCCAGCTAATCTTGATCCGGCTGGCCGAACCTACTGGCTTAATTTCAAGTACCAAGACGGTAAATCGCGCTCAATTCGCAGCTAATGGCCCGTGCTACAGTAAAAAAGGCGACGACGCTCGGAGATAAAAATTAGCTGAAATTAAAACAGGCTAACGAACGCCATTCTGTCTCTTACCTCCTTGCCGCCATCCGCCCAATTCTTGCCTCTCTAAATGTCTTGCCTTCGGACGCGATTTTTTTAAAGTCGTTCTTACATTAATCATCCTTGATTATCTCTTATCGTAAATGTTTGATATTTTTTTATTTTTATCCTTGTCTTATAAATTTCTTGACTTATAAAATACCATAGAAACTTTAGAATTAAATACAAACGTGTTATTTATAAAAGGTTTGGCACTTATTTGGATTTACTTTTTGACGAAATAAATTCATATTGTAGGATTTTTAAATTATAATAATGTTAACTACGTAGGTGCTTCATTATTTTTATTGTGCACATTAAAACCGAGCGAAATGGGAACAACGGGCACAATGTTCTACTCGCAAATGAATATAAACTAAAATATAATTGTATACTTTCTGTTTATCGTACAAAGTTTTTCGATTGAAAAAATAGCTAAACGGAAATATCATTTTCGCTTATTTATTGCATTGCTGGAATAAGATACTAAGAAAATAATTTCAAATATCCGCTGCTACTTACGCCTCTGCATCAAGGGTGTAGGAACGCGCTACACTTTAATGAAGTATTTCATCTTAGTACTCAATAACAGCTCTCTGTGATAGACTTAGATTTAGATAGGCCTTCTAATTAATTTACAATAGGTTATAGGTCCAATAATAATAAAATTTCTTTCGCTATTTCCCAATCGTCAAACAATATCTAAAAAACAATCGACTACACAGAACCCTAAAACTCACCTTACCATGTTTATGTAATTGAGAGATCTTTCTTATTAATGTTCCTACAAACAGGAGCCACATGTAATTGCCTTGCGATGGCGGGTGTCGTTATAAATCAGGCGGTGCACGTCATCTATTACTAACCGCAGCGTTGCTATGGAAACACGTGAGAACAAACTTTTTATCTAGGCTTCCGTTTGTTGTCTCTTAATCAATGTCACAGTGTTAGAGGTTGAGAGCCTTTTAAAGTGATACTTTGCGATGGATTTTTAAAAGTGCTTATGTTTTGTGTTATATTGAAGTATTGCTAGAAATTGAAGGTATCTGAAATACAAAAAGGTTAATTACTTTTTTATAATTTAAACCACTTTTTAGTTTTAAATTAATGTGAAATTATTTCAAAGATTATTTTAAATTTTCAAAAGTCTACATCTAATAATTTTAAAAGTTGATCCCTATATGTCAGGAAGAATGTTAAAACTCTAACATTGCTAATATATTACTTTAGTCTTGGATTTGAAGTCATAAATTCTACAGTACTCCAAACCGGGACAAGACGAATACCTCATTAGCTTTGTGTGAAATCTCCAATTTTTGACGGGATGTTAATAACTACCACACCGTACCTACTCAGTCGGACCTCCCCATATCGTCATATGCCGGCCGTGATCATAATCGCACAGTAAAATGATCGGTTACGTCAGTTTCGCAACTCATCATTACAGAACCCTTAATTTGAACAATTAGCCGCTTGGTTGGCTCTAGGGTAGAAGAGACCTAAGTACAGATGTATTTTTAACTGTAGCAAATAAATTACAGGTCTTTATTCAAGCGAAGGTGCTTGGTTATCTGCAACGCCACTAACGCTAGATGTAGCGGCATTGTTTGCCCTGATCTGTGGTTAGGGTAGACACTTTGTTCAAGACTATCTAGCAGCGTCTTTGCTATCGACTTTAATAAGAAGTATTTAAAATCGTCGAACTCTTTATAGTTGAACTGCTGCAGAACTTAGATCCACTTATTTCCTTCCTTTAACTGTTATTTGGTCCATTAACACGTGTCATATGGTACATATATATTCATATAGTATCCTGGAATGTAATCATCTATTCATCTTAGCTGGCATATAGTCATGGGTTTGCTATATACAAATGGGCTTACCTGACCATGGTAAATGCGTTTCATCTCCAAGAGCAACCCATGGGCCTTAGGGATCGTACTCGAAGTGTGAAGATATCCATAAGCGGCAGTACTATCCAAAAACAGATGATCTGCACGCTCGCTCGCTTCTTCAGTTGCATTAAAACGCAATCTTTTATGTCAACACAATTAGCCCGTACAGCGAACCACTAAACGATTTAATAACCATTTGAGTAAAAAATACGTCTTTAGGTTTTGTAGTTAGGACTCAACCGAGCGACTAATGCCTTAAATTAAGGGGGTCTCTAATGACTGGTTGTGAAAACGTATATGGCTGTTAGGCAATTATTCTTTGCTGTCATTTAATGGTTGATGTTGAAAAGTTATGGTTTAACATAATGGAATTTGTATTCTGAGCGAATAGCATGGTTTACGTCTGATAGTTCCGGGTTCGTTTCACAGAGGTGATGATGATTGCGTTGGATATAGAATAAATGTTTTTTTACTGTGTCGCTTATAAGATATAGAGTTCTATTGTTGGGCAATAATTCTGTATACGAGTTTAAAATCATCGATTGTATTAGCCGAGGTACTGAAGGTATACCTGTATGACGAACATTGTGACAATCGCGCGGTCATTAGTACGTGACATTAACTAATAAACTAGACAAGTGTTCGGAGAAAAAACAACCAAACAAGACCACCTAGCAAGTGGAATTAATGTGTATCAAATAAAAAATATATTGTCAGCAAGTAAGCCCGCGAGTATCGCGCATAAAAACGAATCTTGGAAAAAAACTTGCATCAGTGCGAGCGAAAAGTGCATGTGTCGCTGTCTCGCTCGCACGTGAACTATCGCCAACGGAGCCGGATTAATCTTGATACTTTCGCGAGATTTTTTCGTTTTTTTTTTTGGAAAATTTTTTTAATGGGTTTTGGTGGTTAAGTTTAAGAGTTATTGAAGAATGAATTTAATATTCAATATGCAAACATAAAAATAGCTCTCTGCAATATTTCAATTAAATTAGACTAAAAATAAAATCTAAGATAAGATAGATAGATTAAATCAATACTAAATTTAATAATTAAACATATGATTTACGTTCCGAGGATAATTTATTTGATAAAGTATTGTCTATTAAACACTAAGATAATTGTAAAAAAAAACAAAACTATTACAATAAAAAATACCAAGTCCCTTTTAAATTATTTGAAACATTTAAAGAACACACTAACGTGTAGTCTTATATCTATCTAAAAACATAATCAAACAATCGCGAAGGTACGTCGTCCAAAAAAACTATTGGCAACTATTTCCACAACGCCAATCCAAGTAAAGCATTAGCATACCAAACCACTCGTTTAAAAGAACATACGAATTCCGGAAGTGGGCTCACGTAACAAAACGACCAAGATTTTTCGTATCACTTGCATGCAAGCCTCAAACTAAGGAACCATGGATATAAACGCGTATAATAAAAAACTTAGCGAGTACACATAAGTGCAATACGATGGCTCGGTACAACTATAGACTGTATGCACCGCCTACGGGTTGTGCGGCGCAATTTTTTGCCGACATTTGAAAAATACATTTTGATCAAAACAGACGTTGTGCGGAAAACGATCGAAATTTAAAAAGGGGATTAAAAACACGGTAAAGGCGCTCGTTCGAAAATACGTTCTAAGTTTAAATACAGACGTTGAGTTCTAAGTTCGAACCGGTTATGACGTAGACGAAAGTTTTTTAGTGCAAGTGCTGTGTTTATGCGCTTTGAAATGCGTGACGATAAAGTTCGCGAAGTATTCGTTTTGGAAAATTATAGATGCAGGTAAACGATATTTTTCATTTTGCGTTTTTTTAAGCTTAGGGAAAAAAATAAATATTGTCGTTGCTAACCAGATTCAAGCTCTATGATTTTTTATAAAGTAGAAATGAATGTTGTTAACCTAGAAGAAAAAAACATTTGACGAGAGAATAATTGCTTCGTTGTTGTATTTAAAATATTATAACAATTTAAATTTTCGATATTATTATATTTAGCTTCTAAAGTATTTTATATTTATCTCAAACCTTACTTGATTACTTTGTTTCTATTCGATTCAGTTAAGGTTTTGTCTTTGATTTTTCGGGGAAATTCCTATAATATTATTTTATATAAATTTAATAATGTAGCTTCTACTCTCAACATTAATTGTAAATTACAAATGTAGGCGGCATTATAAAATATAATTTTCTTTCGTTAAATAAGTTTTAATGCCTTAAGAAACATTTAAAGATGGGTTATCTAGGTTACCTTCATCCTAACTTGAGAGAAAGTTGACGAACGTACACCGCTAAAAGTGCATTATGGTAAATGTAAAAGTCGGACTTGCATATTTTAAAATGTCCGTTTCATATTATCGTTTTAACTGTATATATGGTACCAAATATTAATTGCAGGAACAAGGTTTTTTAGATACTATTGTTATACTTATATACTTTGAACTAGTTTAAACTTGGTATTTATCATGAATCTTCGTAGATTTATGGATTAAATCTTCGTCACGTTTTACATAAAAATTTGTTTTAAATCTTTGATCATCACTGACTATTACTGGAATATACATACAATCGAGAAAAGTCGTGGAAAAACGCTATCAAGCAATAAAAATATAGTAAAATCGCTTGAACTATTTACTGACACTTCAATTACTCGTATTTATCTACGGCGTTAGATAATTTACAAGTGGTTTATTTTTAATTGTGTTATGAGTGCAGCGAGAATGTAAACTCTATTATATAAATAAATTACGCGATATTTTTCTTACTTTGTTTTTAACTTAATTTTAATTTGCGACATACTTTAATTGAAATTTGGACTATACTTACAGGACTTTACTTATATCCTATATAGGTATCAAATTTATTATAATGTTCAATTTATCGACAACATATAAGAGAATAACAACGTATTTATATTATCTGAAGTGATCAGTACAATGGACACCTTACGGGATATTTCTGGGAGAACAGGATGTCATTTCTGGGTCTGGGTTTATGCACCTGCTTTTGTGCTCTCCCCACAAACGGGGAAACTTGGAGTACACCCTGCCATGCTGCCCCAATGCGGTGAATTAAACCTACATGTTTTAAAAGATATTTTGGGATACCTAGATATTGTTTTTAGTTTAAAACTTAAGTAATATTTAAATCGCGGTTATTTGAGCTAATAACTTGAGAAGATATTTAGCAATAAATGTTTTTTTACTTTGTAAATCCATTGCTCCATAGGCCTATCCTATTGTTACTCAAAATTAATTCGCCATTTTATTTAATTGTTTGCAGTTAACAACAAGCTTATTAATTAAGATAAACATTTAAAAACGTTATTTCGTAAACAATGCGGTCAACGTGTTTGTGGTCGATGAAAAAATATTTTCCTGTTTTGAGTCCGTTCCGACTTAGTTACAAATATAGTTTTATTTATTACGACACAATACCGCGGAAGGCTGCGCAGATAATAATGAATTAACTAGTATAAGTTCGCGGCTTTCCCCACGTTTCCATTACTTCGTACTAGTCATTATTGCAGTGCATCGTTTCGGTTTAAGATCATAATCCTCATACAGTTGGTACGCACGCAGTGTTTTAGAATATCAGAATTATAGTGTTTTCTATGTTTTAAATAAACCTCATCAGTATTTCCATAATAAAATATATTAAGTCACTAATTACATCATTTATGTATTAAAAAAAATATTATTAATTTTGTAAGCCATTTTATCCAAAGGACGTTAAAATTTATACGCTTACAATTTTAAAATTTAAAGCGATGATAGAACTGTTGCTCCTTCTAAGGGTTTCTGTGATGAATCGTTTTTATTTATTTAACAAACAAACAGTTTCAGCGTATATTATAATATTATGTGCATAATATAAATAGATAATACACATAGTTAACCTCAATTAAGTATACAGTAATACTTAAAAGTGTAAAGACAATAATAGTAAATAAATCCTTTATTTCTGTATACAACATACCTCGAAATAAACGTTTAACACGAGACAACGTTTGTTAAGTTTGATTCAAAACTTGCTTTGAAATAAAGGTTTTTGGGTCAAAAATACGAAGATGTATATTTGTTAAAATGTTGTGACAATATTGTAAAAAAAATGCTCCTGTTCTTGTTTTGTGTTGTTCCACCTCGTTCCTGGTTTTTGAATTGTCAATGGACAACTAAATGGGAAAAGAGATAACTATAATAGAAATATACACACACGATGTTTTCATGACACGGTTTTTACGTACAATAGTCATTCATAGATTTATTGTTAGAATTTTTGCAACCGAAGCTATTAAGCTATTTCAAAATGAAACCAACAATACGCCACATAGTAGTAAAGCTAGTAGAAATGGCATGTCACAGGGAAACTTAAAAAATCATTCACACATTCATAGTTCCCGCGAAATGTGTATTTTTTTATGAATACAGTTCCTGTTCATTTATTTAGGGAAATAATAGAAACTATTTCCCTAATTAAACGGCCAAATTAATGTTTTCACAAGTTCTTTCCGTAAACGCTCAAGTATAATTCTTAAAAACAGGAAAAATTCACATATAACTGCGTCTGATCAAGAACAGTTTATTTACAGTATTTGTGATCCTGCTATTTCCGAGTATTTCAGTTTGGAACCCAATCGAACCGGAATTCCCTAAGGTAAAGATTTCCTAGTAATTGTAATCTATGTTTGCCCATAAATGGTCCATAATTGGCCAATGGTCCAACAATTAATCCTAACTAATATAATAAATACAAATATGAATTTGTTTATGACGATTTCACACTTCAGCGACCTGATCAATCGATGACCGTGAAGTGACCGTTTTATGCACATATTGTCACAGGGATACAGAAAAAGGTCATTTTTTTACAAATATTATTAGAAAAATACTATTTAGTCGTATATCGTATTGTGTACAAAAAAACTAAGTTGTATACTGCCATTCGGTGATCTGAGAACATCAATGACAGTAGAAATTGGTTATTTAATTAATAAGCGGCTACTTAACTTCGAACCCAGGCTTTCGGTTCGAACACAAAAATCCACACGACACTGTGGACTACAGTGAAACAAAGCGCTTGTGTCCAGTTTTTCGTGACGTCATCGCCGGCTTTAAAAAGTCAGCTGAGTCATTTAAAAAAAGTCAATAAATTGCGTAACGTCAGTACGTTGTCGTAGGTCAGGCGCACACACACACCCGCCGCCGAGATCAATGTACGCAATTGCGGTATCACATTTTGCGGATATAACATTTTTCGATATAGTAACATTAGCTAGATAGCCGTCTCGCTCTAATTGGGGTACAGTCTCTATCTAATTAGGACGTGCAAATAGTTTTAGTGTTTTGTTCTCTTTCTTATTCTGTATCTACGTATTTGTTGTAAATAAACTAAGTAAGCAAGTTTTATTACTAAAGGTACATTCGTTGACGCTGCAACACACACAAATATTGTTCGTGCATGATATATTTTTGCAAATTTTGAACACTTACCGAAATTCGATACCGTTTGTACCTATTGCTACTAACTACGTAGTTCATAAATTTGTATTCGTTAGCGAAAAGTAACGAAATGTTTTTCAAAACAATAGCTGATAAACAACAACATAGGTATTGTCTTAGGTTTATTGTGACTGGCGAATTAACTCGACTAATTTTGAGCTTAAAAATGGAATACGCGTATTAACCGGTTTTATGAGCCGCAGTGCTGGAGCAAAATTTAAAAGATTCCTGAAATAGACAGCAAAAGCAGCGCCTAAAAAGAGAATTATATCTCTTCCGTTTGTCTAAACCGAACTGGTTCGGCGCACGCGCTGCTTGCGTGTGTGTGTGTGTTTGTGTGTGTGTGGTGCGCATGTGTGGTGCGTGCCTTGTCTTAGGTTAGGGAGGTAAGCGACCTCTCTCGTTTCGCAGACTCCCATTTATTTTTATTATGGACCAAGCCAACACGTGGATTCTGTTCTGAGCTTTTATTACGCTATCTTCCTTTCCGAACGATTTATAGCCTGCCGGCTTTAATGGTTACAATTTTTCGCTGGGTATTTTTTATCTATGCTTCGGATAATTGTGTGGCACGGCTTTTAATTCTTTTTGAGCTAGGTAATACAGAAAATTGGCTATTCTAACCCTAGGTTGTCAGAGAATTACCTAATTTAAAGACGAGCCGAAATTAGTCATTATGATTAGATATTGTATAAAATATAGAGAACGATATGTAAAACAAAAATTATTTTATTAAGTGTCAAAGGAGTTAAATCACCTTTTAAAATTCCTAATTGGTTTCAATTTTTGACGAAGCATCAGTAA
The DNA here is from genome assembly GCA_018247775.1 of Udranomia orcinus. Classification (NCBI taxonomy): domain Eukaryota; kingdom Metazoa; phylum Arthropoda; class Insecta; order Lepidoptera; family Hesperiidae; genus Udranomia; species Udranomia orcinus. The sequence goes on from DWGW01000508.1 coordinate 9,060, forward strand.
GCTAAAAATTCAACTGTAAGAAGTCACTCAAATTGAAATATATTTTTCAAATATAATTGTTTATGCGCAGAGTTTAATTATAAATACGTGACATGGAATATTTCCAAACGGAATAGACGTTTTAAATTTAAATTAAATACCGCTTGGACACGTCTTTTAATTAAAACATTAACACACAATACTTTTCCGATAATTTCTTCAATTTAGGAGCATAAGGTTCGTACACTGCCCAGCGTACATTCCGCGTTAGTTGTTTTATTCTGGAAAGTTTGGAATTATGCGTTGCCACTTAAATACGAGTACGATGACTTGGTGAACGACGTATATTACTTGTTTTTGTATAACTTAAACGTTAATAAAATGTTTAAAAAATGCCTTCAGTATGGTTCGATTCTAGAGATTTTATTACGTATTTTTGCTGTATAACAGCAGTGGTCTGCTGGTTTCTTCTGGTTTGAAGAGTGTAATTAGGGAGAGCATTTAACGAACTGAGTATCTCCCTTTCCTTTCTCCCTTCAATCAAGACGAACTTACTCCTCAGGTAACAACAAGAAAGAATTTCGGTCCTGTCTTGGGTTGATCACATATGACCATGAGCGGCAGTGACCACGTACCACCAGAAACGCATGCTTGTTTGCAACCTCCCTAATTATAAAAAAAAAAACTTCAACTGACTGAGGATTGCACATGTTCAAGCGGTTACTTACTTTGTACTGGATTGCTACTTCAATATCATTAAATATATTTGGACCAACCAAACTTTAAATTTATTAACTAAACGCTTAATCTATAATTGGTATGCATTTTTTAAACTATTATAGCAGTAAACAAAAAACTTTTTAAATGCTTGAATCAATACAATTACTTCGTGCGTATAGCTGTAATGGTCATCAAAACCATGAAATATATAGACCCAAGTTCCTTTTCTAATTGGTACACATTTTTACGATACTGAAATAGCAAAAAACCTATCAATTAACTTCAACTGTTCCGATTCCGATTGCGTACGGTGTTGTAATGGATGTAAAAACTCGAGTTCGTCGGCTTTGATCGTGACCTGCGGCTCATGAATACTGCATGAACGTCACTCTGTTTTGAAATTACAATGCCTTACGCTAGGACAAGGGTTTCGGTGGAGATTTTTTCGTTTCTCTACATGTAGAGTTAAGAAACAATAGCTTTTTATGTTAGGACACACATTTTTCACGTGTTTCTTTCTTAAGAATTAATTGTTTTTATGATAGCATCGGGGTTTCGAAAACTTTATGTTCTTTTATATTTTGAAAATTTCAGAATTAATTTTTCTTTACGCTAGGCCAAATGTTCAGAAAAAAGAAATTGTTTCTAGATTCCAAAGTTTTCTTTACCTTGGAACGAGTGTTTCAGAATAAGTATTTTTGTTTATTTACGTAAGAATCAAATGGTTTTCTTCATTTATGAACAAATGACACAAATTTTCGTATTTTAAAATGTGAACAATAAGTTCCTATCTGCTTACCAATCCTGCCTGAGGTTGAAGATTGTTAGGATTATTGATCAGTGACCAACCAACCAGCCTATCGAAGGTTGACGTCCTATCACTCAAACTTAGTCAACATATTTCTTGATGCATCATCCTATATAATAATCTAAAAAAAGCAAATCACCAGAGGGGACTGCGAACATGAATCCAATTTTTTTTTCTGCGCCCATTTAGTCAGACTGTATTATAGTATACCGGTACAGTACAGTAATAATAACTTCACAAAATTATTAACTTATTTTTCTATCTCACGATACAATCTCTGGACTTTGCCACAGGATATAAATTCTACTAACAATAAATGATTTTTTATCTGCGCAAGACGGACATCGTAAACAACTTAACGTAAAAATAAAGGGCTATCGTACCTTCAGGGCCGCGTGATAAGAAAAACAAAGGTCTTTATCAGTCAGTGCAATATGAGGCGTTGACCTTTTGAGGAATTAAAAAAATGTACCTCGATGTTAATATTTTATGTAATTTTGCAAGGAAAAATTTCAATATTGTATTGTAACGCGAAACGTTGGATGGATATTGAGTGCAGAAGAAAGTGCGTAAGAAATCTTTACAATTACCAAATGATTTACGATGTAGAGTCACAAGCACCATAAACATAAACTTATAGTTCTTTCTTTTGAATCTGTGCCAAAAATCACCTGGATAGATAAATGATTATCTTATTCTCAAAATAGGTTCGAATTTATTTAGAAATATATCAATATAAAGTATACTTATTAAATCGGAAAAACCCATCATTTATTTTGTTTGTAAAAAATCCTGAACGAATCTCTATTTTAGATCGTAGGCTTTTGACATTACCTACGCTCATCGCATCATGAATTTAACATGTGGAGCTAATTTCACTACCAAACGCTGTGTGTTTTCATAAATTTATGAATTTCAATGTTAGGCTGTGGACTTTGATGCCTGTACCGGTTGTTGTAGGCTCGGAACATTACTGGCGTGGTCACGAGTTTTCTTACCACACCCTTCAAACCAGCACTCAGCAAGGACATGGATGTTATGTCGCCACCAGAGTCCACGGAATGTTCTTTTCCGAAACCAAACCGTTTTTCTTCTTTTCTACATACATATCTATTTCATCCTCATCATTAATGATCATCATTAATTTATTTTTTCACTACATATCATGCCGTTTATTTATGACATGACGTCATACAGCATCATATTGTCACATAAAAAGACGAAATAAACAAGTAAATTAATAAATGTATGAATACAATGATTTAGTTTCTCGCCAAATAGGTATTTAAAAATACTCGGTGTTCAAACGTTGTCTCCGTAACTGAAGTTGAGAAAATGCCAAATTATTTATTCCTTTATCTGTTTATTTCTTTTGCGAAGCCTTGAAATTTATTTTTAATTCATGGCTTCATTGCCAGGCGAGTATAAAGCGAAGAGTTTATAAGAAACGGTGATAATAAAAACGTAATATTTTGATCTTCATAACCCACGGCTGGACAAATTGCCTAAAGTGATAACGCCTTCTTCAGTTTTCATTACGAACATCATTAATGCAAATATCTATATACTTAACAAGAGCTATCCCAATCATTAGAAAACCTGGCGTACATTTACCATTTTCAAAAATATTAGGTACTCATCCAAGGCATTAGGCATCTTCTATCGTAGAACGCATATTAGAAGTTAGATGTATCAACTGTGTTGGGTAGTTTAAAGTTTAACCAAAATTATCTATTTACATTTTATTCTAAGAACATAACATTTAGCTTTTACAAAAAACTTAATGTCTGATGGCAATTTTTATTAATTCTTTAGTAGTAACACATGAGCGATGGTGAGAGATCTGAGAAAGCTAAGGTTTTTGATGCCGGGTTCGGTCCTCGGACTAGTAACCGAATTTGTAGAGTAAATTAGGAACTCTCTCTTCTCCTGTCCAAACCGAACTAGTGGTTAACAGATCGACTCCTCGTAATATCACAACTTATTATAAACATTCAATGTAACAAATACCGACAGCTCTTGCATAACAGAATAAAAATGCAGCACGCATAGCTTTTCTTCGATAAACACTGTTAGGCGTTGCATCATCGTTGCACACCGCAACACATAGACCGGTCTATTGCGTTGCACGTGCAATCAAATATTGCACGTATGTCTACGTCATACGGTGCAATTCGGCTTATCTTCGCTCCTATAGAGTTTGGTGAAGGCTGGAGGATGCATGCCAATTACTAATACCGCCCTTTCTATACCAATGCGTTGTCTATGGCGCGTATTAAATTTCAACTTACAATTAGTACGTTTCCTTGTGGCGACGCCATTTTTATTTTGTGCACATGTGTTCTATTTGCTAGGTACGGTGACCATGGGGATTTGATTGTGTTTTTGGACTCTCAGACGTATGTCTTGCGCTAAATCATAGACTTAGATATTATTTAGGAACTTTTCAATTTTTTATTTAGAAGTCGAAAATAATAAATCTAGCAAAAAATATCCCGGAATCCCTATTTTAAATTCAAAATATTTTTTTATTGAATTTTGTAATATACTTTTGATACTAATAATTTTAATAAACTTGATACAAAGACGCGGACTACTCATTACGCCGTAGCTATGTCTCGGACTGTATTTATAGACACTAGAAAAAAGAAAACTATTTTAACCCCAAATTCAAACCCGGAACCTTGATGACACACGCCACGTGCCATTACCATTACCATATTTCTCAAATATCAGTAACTCTCATAATCAAGTATTCCGATACAGAACACTCGAACGAACGCGTATTTAAATAAGAATATTTCTTACTCCCGTCACTTTGCTGCGGTCCTAAAATATCCTGCGAAATTTTTACGACGTGCGCACCGCACTTGCTATGTGTGCGTGTGTTTGTGCACGACGGGCTGTGTGTGCGCTATCGTGAAAGAAATGAGGTTATCTGAATGCGTTGTCATTGTTTGTGCAATGATACGTAGATAGTTTTTATTATGGAGAGCATAGTTTGCAGTAAAGAGTAGTCATGTCTTAGACGTTTTTACCTTTTGTTCTTGCGACTTTTTGGTATGTTTCTTAAAGAAATTAATCAAAAAGTTATATATTAAATATTACCTCTTAGGGTAAATAAAGTTTGAAGCCAGGAATTAAAACAAAAACATGCAGTTCACTGAAGAGTAACTGTTATGGTTTTGATAGGGAGTACAGAATTGATTAGTGGCTATCTAGTAATATCAAACCCTCACATGAACTTCGACAAGGTACCAGCCCTGCCACGGAAGCGTTCATAAAATTATACGTAGTGGAGATCTCTTACGACACGTTTGGTTCTTGTTAGTGCGATGCGTATAATTCTTCGCGTACCCGAATTATTCTTTGACGCCAGCATAGAGTACCTAGTTGCATGGTTAGCGTAATTAAAGCACTTGCTACATTGCGTATCTTAAGGAAGTATCTAGTTTATTCAACGTTTTATTTCAAGCGAGCATAAGTTTTAAAAAGATACTTAAGACGCCTCTGAGCATGCCTACTCTTTGTAGATAACTCACACGAGCGACGTGTTGACATAGGTCAGTGTTTGATACGCTAAATATGATACACTGTAGCGCTGACTTTAATATTTTTATACACTACACGTATATATTCATAAAATGTAAATAATGTACCAGTTATGATATCGAAACCCTACACTCAGCTCAGGTGTTTAAAGAAAGTTCATGGTTTGATACGATTAGAAAATATAATATGATAATGTTATTATTAATTAATGTTATAGAGAATACAACCTAATAATATGTATACCCATAAACGTCTCCAAGTTCTCTATACGAAAATAAACGAAATGCAATATTTGTGCCCAACATCATTAAAAGTGTGTATTTTTATAAACTTTCGAAATACGTGCATCAGTATTTTAGTCAGTTTAAAAAAAACAGTATTTTTATTTACTAACATGTCAATTAATACTAGTAATTTTGTTAACCCTTCCAGCTATTCTCGAAGGCTTGTGTTAGGAGTGGGTTCACGTCAATAGTGCAATTGGGGAGAGGAGATCGAACCCACGACCTCTC
>DWGW01000509.1:0-14625 GCA_018247775.1 Udranomia orcinus
GTATAAAGTCTTTTTACGATCGTAACTCAAAAGTCGATTTCTTGAAATGTGTCGTTTTCGTCCTTAAGGTGCGATGTATAGGAGACTCGTAATGTATTGTATAAAAAAAGCAATATGTCACCTGTCATGATTCTCTTATACGATAAAAAATAACAATTAAATAAACAGATAATAATCTTGGTACACCACAAACATCCATCTGATTCCAAACCAGGCGGAGCGTGTATGCTGATTAGATACCTGATTATACATGATTCATTTATAGCAAATAATTCGTTCTCTCTCGTAAAAACTTTATAGGAGATCTAAAAAAAAATAAAAATCAAAACAACTAAACTAAAAAACAACCCTACAGAATTAAAACGTTAAAATTGTATTTTGAAATTTCAAAGTGATTGCAATGTTCAAATAGAATAATAAGCGAAATATACATATAGATAACTGTCTTAACAAATCACTTTCTATTTAAATTAATTTATTATCTTCATGATATACCTATGTTTAAAAAATATTTAAAAAAAAGTAAAAAAAAATATTTCAGTAGTAGGTACATAAAAAATATTTCAAAAACAATTACTAAAAAAGATGCACCTTGCATTTTCACCCGTAAGTTTTTTAGTGCCAAACGCCGCTATAAAAGTTTTTACATTTTAAAAAATTACATATTATGAATTCATATAATATGTCAAGCTCATCATATGACTTAGGTAGAAATCAAGTTTACACAACTTTTACAACACAGTGTTACCAACCACTGAACTCAAATCGCCCTAATCCGACTGCATAGCAAGTATTAATAGGTGTTCAGTTACCAGTGTTCTAAATTTCCAAATTCCCCAGAACTAGGGGAACGTGACACGCCGTCCCCCGCGAGACCGTTGCCCCCGGCGACGTCCTGCAACTGCGAGGAGTTGTTGTCAGTGGACTGCCAGCTCGAGACCAAGGAGCTGTGGGACAAATTCCATGACCTCGGCACCGAGATGATCATCACTAAGACTGGAAGGTTAGTACTAGATGTTATGTTTAATACCTTGGTCTCTTGAACCATTTTATCTTTGTTCTCTTTAGGAGGAACATCTGTGGATATGTTGAATACTAGTTTTATTTATGATCTATTACCAATGTCCTATTTAGTGTCTATTTTACGGAAACATTGTATTGTACAAAAATCTTGCACTCAATTAACAAATTGTGTATTTTGCGAAAAATATATTATAAATGCTCTTTTCGAAGTCAAAATATAATCGAGTCATCGTTCTACTACGAAAAATAGGTAGATAGTTACTACATCTATAATTCTATCAAAATAAATATTCATTTCAGCTTGAAAGCAAAACAAAACACTTTCTATTATAACGTCGTGATTTCATATCCTTTAGTAAATCGTCCGACAATAGGTACAAGAAAGTCTATAATTAATAATCAAAAACGAGGAAGACACTTAAAATCATTGTGTAGGCACTTCATCAAGTTAATGTAATCTTTCACTCCGCCAAATCGGAGTCAAAATCGAATGAACTCGCTCCACAATCGCCCCAACAAAGGGTTCAGCGAAATGGATTCATCAGGCAAAGTGGCCAATTCTGGTATAATTACTCCGCGGACCGACTCGTCCTTCAACCCTTTAACGAGATAAATTAAAAGTACATTTTTATCCAAACCGTCGGCGTAATGTCGGGCCATAAATTCACGAAGCCCCCAAAGACAACAAGGCTTTGGGGGAGGGGAAGATGTTTTTATAGTCACGCCGAGAGGTTTATCTAAATAATTGCGTAGTCGGTGGCGGTGAGCGGAAAATTGGCATTGTGTACGCTCGGGGCAATCACCGCGCCTCTTGTTGCATTTTGACATTAAACACCCCCTAGAAAATAGCTCCGTTCGTGATTAAACGCCGCTGATAGCATACTCTGCGCACTTTTTCAACTTCGGCTGATCTCAAACGCTAAAAACGTTGTCTATGGTTTCATTTGTTTTTGTTTTTTTGTTATTTTATTATTTAAAAATAAAAATAATGACCATCAAAAACCTATAGTCGAGCTTGGAGATCCTTTGGACAAAAAATAATCGTACAACGTCACTATTTCATAAGATATTTTACACACTTTATTAATAAGATTTCCAACTGAATTCACGTGCATTTCATTAAATGTAGGTAACTAAAGGTAAAGATAATTAGCACCTTCAATATAATCAAACACAACAATACAGTTGTGTAATAACGGTTAGATTTATTTCAATATCGCTGAAGTATCTCGTATCCCATAATCTCCTCATTACGGCGCGTAATATGAACGATCTGTTTAATTAAACGGGGATATAAAAATGTTTCGCGAGGGAGTGTAATCCGCGTATTAGTCCCGTGTCATATGTTACGGGATACAAGTGCAGCCAAATCACTGTCCGGAGAGCCGATCTCGGGGGAAATGTCTCTATTGTTACCCGCCAGTAAGTGTAGCGGGATCGAGACTTCTTGGTACGTGATGTCTTATTCATTTTTATTGGCGAATTTGCTCTTTAAGACTGGGATAAACCTAAGTATTTATTAATATGTAAGTCAATTTTATGACTTGAAATTAAAAAGTATGTATATATATTTTTGATGCTAGGTGCTGTTTTCTAATATTATAAGTGCTATTGTGAGGGTGGATGGGTTTTTTTGTATATTTTTTAGTAAGTGTCTGTAAACAGTCTTTTGTCTAGAAAGTAATATATCTCATAATGTTATAGAAAATACCTGTTGACAAACTCATTAATGGTTTATTTTATAATTTTACGGAAACCTGTAGGATCGTCGTAATAGTTACGTCATTTAAATCTAGTTAATTACGATAAGTTTTAATAAAAACCCTTTCCCTATAGAATATGTTGTAAAATTGATAGCAAAAGGATCAAAACAACGTGGTCTTGTCGTTGTTGTCTAAATAAGAGATAAATCAAGCCCTCTAATCAAAACGGGGTATCAGGAACAAATTTTATTGGAGAGGGTGGCGGAGCGTGTTTATAAATTGCTTTACAATGTATTGTCTATTAATTTTTTTACATTTTGTTTCTGCCTACGACAATTTTTGCATTTTTAGTTGAATTAATACAAGTAAGAGGAAATTTATAGGACAATTTAATAATTTATAAACTACTATTAGTCCAGATGAACGTAATATTATTATTACAGTAATTAATTAATATTATTAATTATTATTATTTGTATTTATGTACGAACGTAATATAATTATTACAGTATACGTAGTTACCTATACCTAACCTAAATCCTAATTCTAAATCTTTTAACACACGAACGCAAGATAAAGCAGATTACGCATGAATGTTACTTGGCGTTCATATAACAGCATAGTTATAACTGGTGCATTCTGCCCAGGTTAGACTCGGGCTGGTTAGTGCTAAACTAACAAAAGCATCCAATAACAGTAAAGTGTGTTATTACTCTCATTTTATGACAAACTTAATATGAAAACATAAAGTGGCCTCTTATCTCCGGACATCCCGTAATACGCTTTATCTTTTTTTATTGCGATGCACAATCCTTTTCTCTCGGTGTCGTTTAGGGGTTACGATAACGTTTTATCGATAAATGCGATGGTATTAAATATTCGATAAATAAGTAGGTACTTTTTTATTCATTTAAAGATGGCGGACTGGTGGGTTCCTGATTAAGAATTTTTATCGATATATTTACGTGATAATATTCTCATATTATAAATTCATGTTATTTTAATGATTGTTTAATCGGCTACCTTATCTCAAATGGATATATACGATCAACGGGATTGAGAAAGGATACTTAATAAATGTAAAACTTATATTTAAAACAAGATAACTCATATAAAATATATGACTTATCTTGTTTTAAATAATTAAAACTAATCAGAGGTATTTTACGGAACGTGAAATGATAAAAAGTCTTATTTTATTAAGCAGTAATAAATAAAATAAACTTCGCTCATCATTGTTTTACTGCTGTTTTATTAAGAAATGCCGTTCACTGACTTCGATTATCGATATCGATGGCTCGAGTTCTCATTTTATCTCTCAAAAGCGATTAATTATATTAACATATCTTTATTTAGAAACGTTTTATTATAACATCTTATGTTTTATAATAGATCCATCTTAAATGGAGCATTCCATGCTATTTGATTTTTTTAACGCAAACGTAATACGTTAATCCAATCAATCGGCGTCGGCTTGTTCTATCGATACGTTATCAGCCGAGGGCACAGCACTACAGTCGTGTGACTCGCAAGAAATGCCGGAGCGGTTCATTTTATTTATTTTTCATTTTTCGATTCGTCGTTTTGATTTACAAGCGGCCACTTTACTGCCGAGTGGACTTTGTTAGAACTAACTGGTGAACGATTTATGTCCGCTCGACCTCACGGGACAACTGGTTTGTCAAAAATATTTGGAACCTCGAAACGTCGTTTACGCCTTGAACTTCTTTTGTTGTGTTAACACGTTCGTTGCGTGGACAGAGAAAAAAGTTTGTTACGACGTTTGGAACCGCTCGACTTGCGTTGACGTGGTGGTCGTGTACTTCGGGGTTGATTCGCGGTTCGGCGGGAATTCAAGCTTGCAAACTTAGATGCGTACTTCTAGAGTTTTCTTGTCAAGTATGTTTCATGGAACTTGCGAAAATTTTCATTCTTGTGTAATCCATATACCTTCCTTTATCCATAATGTTCAATGGCAGTGATATCTGGGCAAGAGAATCAAGGTAAATTGCGGCCAAATGCTTGTCTATTTTTAGGTTTAAAAATATATAGACTGATCGTGCGGGGTGTTCGTTTGTAAGTTCTATTACATAAATCTATGCATCGTGTTCGTAGATACAATATAATCGATCAAATCGGTGAATAAAAACGAGCTCATACTTTGTTTGAGCAGTGTAGCGCGAAATTGAGAAATCATTATGGCGATTGCGCACATACTATCGGATGTTACAAATATGTTTGTCTATTGTTCCGTATTAGATTAGAAAATCTGTAATGCTTCAAGCAATTTCAAGATTTACGTCATTATTAGTTATTGCTTTTTGATTGCATTATGTATTGAACTCTCTGGATCGAAAAATAACTTATTTATAGAATACGTAACAAACAACATTATCAATTTATCAATTTCATATTGCAATGGATTATGACTCACTATTGTAACGGGGAAATAGTTTCTGAATTTCCCGAAGTAAAAATAAAGTCCTGAAGTTCAGAAGTATACGAAATAAAAATAATACAGATATTAAACATATTATTAAAAAAACCTCAGTTGTCTATGTTCCTATCCCTAGGATCTCTATGTTAATGATACGCTATTATTCTCTATGGTACTTTATTTCAATAACTACATCTCGTTTGTCAATTATTTTTTCAGTATAAAATAATAAATTTGAGTCCTTACGTCTTCTTACTTCGTTCTATAATGGAATGATTACGAAACGGACAGAAACCGTTTCAACTATTTTTTTGCATACAACCGCAACAAGGTTCGGTGATCCAAAGGCTTCATTGTAATTAACTGTATCCGCGTTGAGCGGTGGGTAGTCGTGAACAGAATTATCAATTCCTTAAAGGCCGTCCTCATTGAGCAGTTATTGATGCACCTGTCTATTTTACAACCTACTATTTAACTGTACCGCGCAATGAGTACAAAATATGAGTACGTATCATTTTGCAATTAAGTTCTGCACTAAATATGTAGGTAGGTACGTAATATATTGTATGTATACGATAGTTGCTAGATCGTCTTGATGGCCCATTGTAAGCAACTGAAATTACTTGTTACCAGAATTAAACTTCTTTAATTGACGCACATACTTTTTTATATGCAATAAAAACTATAATTAAAATAAAATTAATATTTAAGAATATGTTATTCAAAAATATTAAGTACAAAAAAATATATACGAGTATATCATTCAAGTACCTAGTAGCCGAAGGAACCTTAATTACAATTTCTTTAAAAACAAAAAACACTTGAACGCTTTTTGTTTTTAATTTTCGTTATCACTACATCGAATTATTATAGCACATTAAACACTAGTGATGTGCTTGCTCGGCCTCGTCACGCAGAACCGTCAATATAAATTATCTGTATTCGCAGTTTGAACGATCGGTCGCGGTGCGAATGGTTTTATCGGTTTTTAATAGCCCGACAATTAGCTCTTGATGTCGGCGGACGCGACGATCGTGCGGATTCTTATTTCATAAATATAGTTCCTTTGTAAACTAGCCACAGTACCGATTAGGGCGCTTTTATCGATGCTGAATGAAGTGGTCACAGTACAGATTGGGGTATTCGTACGACTCTGAATAAAGCATTGTTGGTTTTATTCAATATGCGGGTCATCTAATTGCTATTATTGTGAAAGGTAGAAACGCTGCTATATGACTAGGAATGTCATAGTAGGTAGCAGTACTACTAGACTACCTTCTGTGGCATTATCAAAAAATATTAGGACGCAAGGTGAATATGAAACAATAGGTCTTTAATGCGCAGAAACTAACCGAAATGCATATTAGCCTCCTGAGATCATAATTATGTAGAAGCAAGTGGTACGTCAAAAAATAGAGGGACGCAAAAATACATTGCTTTAAAAATTCCTCTTCTTCAAAACAAGCGTGAAATACTAATTGTTTTTTCATTATAAAGTCCATTTTCAACTTAATTTTACTACTTTAACACCAACATTAAATCATAACACTCGGGTTCTAATACTGCAGTATACATATTTCCACACACGATGCAAAGACAAAAAGAAACATTTATTTTCTTGCAAAATAATAACGAGTTTAACCGTTAATTAAATTAATGAAATACTTTGAATGCATGCGCAACAAAAACGTGGGATAACCCCATATACCCTATTTACACATACACATAGATATGTGTAAGCAAAGTTTTTCTTAGACTTTTTCTTAATTATGTATCTCTATCTCTTTACATATCTTCCGATAAGCTTGCGCTGGCGTATCACGGCTGCTTTGAATTGCATAATAAATTCCGCTACTATTTTATTCTAATTAAAATGTGATGTAAATCGTTTGAAACATTGCTGAAGTAGAGAGTTATTGTAGCTATGTCCGAAGCAAAATTTTTCTCGATAACAGTCACCGGTTATCGCATTCTCGGTGTGGGTATTCATTATATTTAGGTATTTCCGCCCGATTCAACGGTACGAATTAAAATATTGAGATATGAGAATAATCAAACGGCCGCCGCTTTCATTCCGCTGTTGTAATATTTGATTGAATATCGGCGAGGATATCTCCGTATCTTCGGAAGTCATAAATGAGCAGCTGCGACTCGAGCTCTTTGTGCTAGTTAAAGGTGTCGATCGTTATGAAATTATGGCATTTAACAAACAATATTTAGTGTCGTTTTGACAGTTATTGGAGGCAATGATTATGGCGATTATGGGTGGTTGTTATGCGTTTTTTCCCGCGAGGGGCCCGCCCGACAGGTGCCGATGCCCGCCGACCGCTGTTCCACGGGATTATAGCTTACGCAGTAGGAAATGTTAATGTTTACATACTCTTCTATGTATAGCTCTCTAATGATGCTAAAGCGAGTGCATTAGATGAATACGTTACGTTCAATACGTTATACATAGGTATAAGGAAAGTGACGAAATGTAATACGATACGATGTCTGAGTAAATATATCTTAATTTTTTAAATGAGAAAAAATAAGTATTTTTAATGTCTATACGTTTTATAAAAGTATTGAAAAATGTTTGCGTTCGCGAGGTGAATAACTCAAATTGTTCAGGTACAGTCTCATTCTTAGTTCAAAAATATCGAAAATTTTAAATTAATAATATCTACCCTCAATTTTATTATTTCATACCAAGTTTACATTTTTAATATTTTCGATCGATCGAATCGATTTCGATATTGGCAGTAAGTTGCATAAATAGGAAAACGGTGGTTGAAACCATGTATTGTTTATGTTCTCATTAGGCGGTTTAATTTAACGATAATTATTGGTGAACATGTACGTGAAAATAACGCAATAAACAATCGATATTGCAACAATTATTACCCGCCGTACAGACTAGTGAACTACTTTGTTGTATTTATTGAAGCACATGTTGTATTTATTGAAGTGACTGAAAAAAGAAGACAGAAAAATAAAGTATTACTACTAGTACTACTGCTTACTAGGTTTGTTCTAAACTGTGGATAGATCTGTAGAGCAAAGCTCCCATTTTAAAAATACGGACAAAAACTGGAAGAAACCTAATGTAGAAAAATGTGTTTTAAGATTTGACCCTTCATTTCTTTATGAATAAATATTTTTCCTATATTTTATAAGATTTAAATCATATTTTCATATTGTCATTTTTGGGAATTCGTCCATTCATTCTAATGACATTGTACTTGGCCACTCTATTTGTAATTGGACTACGAATTCGTGTACAAATTCTAATAGCAGCGAACAACGCCTCAAAACGCCGGTTGAAATGTTGAATCGTCTTGATTAATAAAGGGATAAAGGTATTATCATCGTCGTCATATTTTGGCTAATAAAATGCAACGGCAGCGATAAAACAAGAGCGAAGTCAGGCGAGCGTCGGCTTAGCTCGGTAATCGGTTTTAATAAATCGAGCGAGTGGGGTGGGGGGCGAGGGGCCGGGGGGACGGCGGGGGGGTACGGTGAGGGGGCCGACATGTGCATTAAACTTAATTGAAATTTTCGTGGCTACGTGTTATTTTGCACTAATGCACCTTTCAACTTGACAACCCACGAACTGTTGGCCAGCGAGTGCGAGCACGGATACGTACCCGCCATAATAAAGAGTTCAACGCTCGGATGCCCCCACGCGCGTTTGATGAAGATTTATAATGTTCCCTTAAACTTTATTTAGTCCTTAAACTTTGTGTGACCCCGATAAGTGCTGTTAAACGGATCCTTTCAACGGATGTTAGTTTAATAAGACATTGATGTCGATTGAGAAATTTGTTACTGAGTGTTGACAACTGTATGTATTTTTTTATGTTCTCGTTTTTTCCTTTCTTTGATGCGTTTGCACTTGCATGAATGTATTTGAATATGATATTACGTAATTAAACAGTGATGTAGTCAATTTGGCTAAGTATCTTCTAGAATTATGGATAATATTGATCCTAGAACGGAATTTCTCTATATATCGTTAAAATGAATCAAAGCACAAATAGTTATTTCATAAGGTATATGACTATATGTATGGTTTATCTGTTAAAATGTTATTCTGATATTTTGTATCGCATATTATGAGACTTCTCATCACTCAAGTAGAACACACCTACACATGTACCTAATCGGTTATTATAAAACATTACAACGACCACAGACTTAACGGAGAGAATTAATTCCCCTTAAACACGGAGCATCACTCGGTGGTTTCGTTATGAGGTATAGGTATAGTAATTGGCACAGATGAGGATCTTACGTGTCGGAGCACGGGCCGCAGATCGCTCGATAAGTTGATCGAGCCAACGTGTTGCAATAAAACGGAATTATCTCTGCTATACCGACTAATTATGTTATGCTCGACTTCTAATCGACCCACGAAGATTCTGCTCTCATAATGTTCTAAGGCTTTTCTCATCTTTAAAAGTATATTATGTTTTAATGTGCGTGTGATCGTAATTCTTCTGCTCTTGAAATGCTTGATCCATTTTGATAACATCTAAGTGCTATCTATTTATTTCTCTTGGCTATAGTTACTCATATACACTCGTATTATAATACTCGTGCGTTGTGAGTTTTTGTTATCCACACTAAATTTTTGTTATGTAACTTTGTGACTTCAGTTGTCTACAGTGTAACAACACTGCAATCATTATGTAGTGGTAAGCAATTGTATTGGGCTATAAACTGAAAGCGCGTATTTATTTAATTTATTTCGGGGTATCGATATAATAATGACCCAGGCCCTATAGCAATTTAACCTTAATTGGCGGTTCAGTCGGCTTGTGCGTAATGAACCACAAACGTATTAATAAACATAAATATTTTAACACATGATGCCGTTCCCGATAAAAGCACAATTGAGGCGAAATGGTCCAGAAACAATGCCAGCGTTTATTCTATGTTAACAATTAAAATAATATTGCTATACAAAATGTGGCTATATTCCATATCTGTACAACAACAAGACAAACACAATTTAAACCTATTCTGTTAATGTCATAACCGATGAATGTGAACATTGTAGCGCGTAGGCATAATTGCACAATACAGGCGTATTTCAATTCATTACGATTTGAGCGTCTGACAAAGATACTTCAAGATTTCACGATGATTAATGTTGAGAAGAGCTGCTACCGCTTACGCTGAGTTTATTCAGAGAGAGAATGAAGTGCGCTCGCGCACAATGAGGGTGCGCCCACGCAGACGTCCCGATTCGCGCCGCGCCGCGCGAACTGTCAGCTACCGTTCGTACGTCCGCCCGCTCGCCGCTCGCAACGCACAAATGCCATACCTTATCGCATTTATCTTCTCGGAATGTTTCCATAGATGCACGGATAATATTAGCGTAATATAATTAAAACTCGATCCCGGCCGACTTTCGAGCGTTTTTGTTTCGACATTAATGAAGTGCCATTGAGACGGGCCATCATCAGGGAGGATGGTCATTTAACAGCCATTAACGCTCAGATATAATATGGGACGTTAAATAATTACAAAAAAAGTGTAAAAGGCTATTGAATTTGAGAGCGATGCGCCCGCGCCCGATGAAAGGCTGACGGCGGGGCCGACGGAGATTGATTACGTAATCATGGACATCGGGTGATTTCGGGAATCTCATAGAGAGTAATCATCATCCATCTCACGGCTCGTTGACGTTCCATTGAACATTACGTGCGCCATAACCGGATAACTAATCGAATTTAATCAATAACTGATCAAGATGTTATTTGACTTCTTCCCGTTTCGAATCAAACCAATGATATAACGGTTCCAAATATTAACTTAACGTCTTACTCTCGCACACTTAATGTAGGTGGTCGAAATTTTCATCTTTATTCAAGTAAATACAGTGTAACACAATTTCGAAGGATTCCAAACAATCTTCCTGTCTTGAAAGCCTTTAAGATGTTCGGTCACGCCATAACGGGTTATTCGCAATGCGATCCGAACGAACTCAAGCTTAATTTAATATGGTCATCGATGCGGTGTTGCAACGGTGGTGGCACAATGGCAGCGGTATCTGCTGTCGACGCACAATTAGCTCCGATTGTGTGGCTTGCATTGTAAAATGCGATTGTGGCATGGTGCGCGGGCGCCGCTCGCGTTGATTCCACTCCTACGTCCATTGTGATCGCCAGCACCGCTCACACCAATGAGATATTATCTCGCCTATTATTAGCCGAACATTCGATGTTTAAACAGATAATCGTCCAATTTTCCCGCCGTTGTAGCGTATCCGAGATCGATTATTATGATTGATTGCCGATTTTACTAATAATGTTTAATATGTAAACCAGTAGCTAAATGTGATAAATAAGTTCTCAAACGTGGCAGGTTGAGCACGCTGAGCACAGTCAATATACCACTTAAGTTATAAATAAAACGTATTTAAACTACGCTTAATCCTTTCACAAATCCGTTCGTGTGTCAAACAGAAACACATTCTATTTGTGCTGTATATTATTGCATCGAATAGATCTTTTTAATTCAAGTAATTCTTTCGCAAAAAATATATTTTCCCAAGATAGACAATAGTAGATATACAAACAACCGCCCCACCCAAGATTCTGAGACAAAGTTATTGGGGCAAATTGTCACGTTAATTACGACGAAACAACAGATCAAGAGACATCCCGAGTAGGCCACCAACGGCGTGGGTCAGCATTCACCTCACTGAGATGTAAGTGCGCGTGCGTGTACAATACGCGCGTAATGAAGTGGGCCGAGGGGGCGGCATTGTGGCCAAACGAGCCATTGTGCACGACCCCCGACCCCCGGCCACTCGTTACCGCTGACCCCCTGTCCGGGGTATTAGTCTTGTTAGTCTAACTTCTTGCCAGCCGTTACTCCTTGAAGTTAACTTTTGTCGTTATAGTATTTGGTAAAGGTTATTTGGGGTTTTCGAAGATTTACCAGTATAGTTTTCTAAGGATGCAAGTACAATTGTTTGAATGTTTGTAGTTTATTATATTATTTGTGTTGATCGTTGAATAAACGATGCAGCTGGATTAAATAGACAGCTATTACGACTGGAGCGTTTCCTAGGTTAAATGATAAAGGTGTTATAAGTAATACTGGAATTGATAAAGATTGATAAACTACGTTAGTTACTAATTGTTTATAATCAATAATTATGTGTACCGATATTTTATCACACATAGACGCAACGCATCTGTTCTAGCACGAATACAAATTTATGTAACTAATTAGTGAGCGTAAAATTACGGAAGCAGTTGCACCGTGAGATTTAAAAATTGTATCGTCGCTGTAGGCTTTAAAAACTATACCGCTGTCTCACTTCGACTGTATCGAAAAGTGAAGGATAGAAACTGGATTGGATTTTGTCATGTGGTGTCATTTTTTTGAGGTGAGCGTTAAATTTTCACAGCTACCCTACCCTCTGCGGGAATAAATTATTTTTATGTCGATTCCGGGTGGCCGAGCCCTGTAAAGCTTGTAACAAAAACGGACGTACCTCCGTGGAGGAAGTAAGGGTTGTTTGAAACGTGCTCAGACTTACCGAACGGGCAGATGTAAGCGATTCCCTTTTATTTGACATTAAAAAACGATATACTATTTCACTTTTATTGACGTCCCGTGTTCCAATTACGACATAAAGAAAGTCACACTTCATAACCTTTGTTTTTTGTTATAGTAATTATGAGCCTTTGGTAGGTACGGAGTAATTGTCTTTGACGGATCAATTTATGTTGGACTATTCGTTACTTGCTATAAATATAAGCATTTTGATGGTACATAATTATTCGGAAAATTCTAGATTTATTTACGAGATATGGCTTTCGAGGCAATGGCTTTCGACTGTGATAATAGGTATCTGTGTCATTACGCTAATTAATACCACGTTATTTACTTACTATATTATACTATGTGACATTCATTAAATATAGAAAAAATAATTAATAAACCAAAAATATAAAAAGAAATACAGCCAATTGTATATTAACAAAGTCCTAATTAAACATCTTATTTTCCAAAGTAATTTGTCGTGAGTTCTTGTTAAAACAAAACCTTTTTTCTCTTTCGTGTCGATGTCGCTAAAACTGGTCTCATGATTATGATACTGACATTTCAATACAATTTGTCCAATTTGAACACAATTTCTCGGTCTGGCTGAACGCTGGTTTTTGTGTACATAATCAATTGAATTGCATTAAGAGTCGGCTAGTACAGACCGGTTTATATGGCGCGCGGGAAACATCGATTCAAAGTACATAATTGTCACTACACTATCGCTGAGCAATCACACTGTTTGTACAGTAACTTATTGGATCGAACAAAAGTCCTTTGAAGTAAGCATCGAGCATGCACCTGACGGTAGGTGGTCATTGCCGCCCATGGTCATCTTTAATCAACCCAAAATAGGATCGAATTAATACCTACTAAGTTTTTTTTAACTGAGGTAGAATTGAGCATGTGTACCTGATGGTAAGGTCACTGTCGCCTATAAACATCTGTATGCAACCTTAAAATAGGAAGGATTCTTTTTACTACAAATGCTGTTCTACCCCTGAGAACTAAGCCAAGACACCTTGGTTAAAGGATAATTACCACATCCTTCACAACAGCACCAAGGACAGTGCTGTTGTAAGATATAGGCGTAGTGTTGGTGCCTCCGGAGTCGAACCATAGAAGGTTCTACCTTTGTACATCGACCGAATAGCTTGCTCGTTCGCTGCGTGTGTTACATGAATCAAAATAAACGTCAACCTCGTGTCAACTCACCCTAAACATTTGATGCGTGATAAAGAATGTGTTCCCTACAAATGGAACAAAAGGAATCATAGGTAAGTTCGTACAAACGACGTCTAATTCGACCAAATTATATCCGTTACCGTCGCTACCATAGAAATAGGAAAATTAACAGTAGACATGGCTTGTACCAAGACCATAACCAGTGCCATTCTACCGCTCTCTGTCTGTTTTCTTATTTAATCTGTGATATATAAACAATTTTAATAGCGACGCTGGTAAACACGTTTTAGATAATGAATTTTAAATGTTATTTAGTATATGTAAGCTCTGCGATATCACCCGCTAGGGACTAACTTATATGGACATTTTGATTGTTATATGGGCATATGGCCTGTTCCGGCGATTGCCATTCTATTTAGTTATACTTTCTATGGTCGCCACCGAGCGATGAAGTCATTATTTTCCATTTCCGCGGTGGCGTTAAGTCGATAACTCGAAAATGACCGGCATTCGTATCAACAAGCCGCTATCCGCGGTCATTACTGAATCATGGAGTTGTCGACTCTTCAACCAAGCTATTACGGTGTAACTATGTCTCTACAATTTTGGCGCTAAAACTTTCGTGAATTTTCCTGTTTCACTATTTGTATCCATACGTCCATATTAGTTCATACTAATATTAAGTATATATATTAATAGTATTGTTTATATAATATTATAAATGCG
>DWGW01000510.1:0-14609 GCA_018247775.1 Udranomia orcinus
GTAAATTTTTTTTTTTGTTTCAACCAACTAGCATAGTGACACGAAAGTTAATATTAATTGAAACATAATTAATCAAATACTTTTTATTGTAAGAGGTCCTCCTACGTTAAAAAGTATATGATATAGCAATTTAAAGAAAAAAAGTAGTTCTAACAGAAGTCCATGACATTGAAATTAATATACTATCACTAATTTGTTCGTTAATTTTTATTTTAACTGCTTATTGTTACACCATATCAATTTCTTTCCTACTAGTAGACAAAGGTAATTTTTTCATCGCTTTTTACCTTAAAATGTTAAAACATACCGATATATTAAAAGTATAATATGTTTCCCGCCTTTCGTATACCATGTGCGACATCTTAATTTTGTATGTTTGTTAACTTGGTGTACAAATAAAGAGTATTTATATTTAATTGTATTGTATATTTTTACTCAAGTACGCAGTGAAACGAAAAACTATTTTCTTTGGAACGTGAAATTTTTTATGTTTGTTACTACTTAATAAACCACTTTGTATACCCTAACTAGAAATAAAATTCTACATTTTAATCATTAACAACTCTTATTGTTTATATATCGCACAACTTTTGTCACTACATAGAAAACCCGAGTGAAAAAGAGAGTGAACGTGTTGAACGTGAACATGAACTATTACTATTAAAGTCTACTACTACAACTACATTTTGATACCAATGAAAAAACCTTTCAAGCAGTTATAATCTCATTACTGTAGAATAACTCAATATTGAAGCAACTGAAACTTCAAAGTTCAAAGGGTAACTTTCCGTTAAGTAGCAAACATTTTCTAGACGAGCGGCGCCATCTACACCCACAAATGGCAATTAAAGCGCTTCGATAAGAACCACCCGTTATGATGCAAACCATGCCGGCTGACCCAATTCCGTCGCTCAGTAAAAATAGCAAGAGACAATAGCTCGGCCACTATTTTTAGTGCGTATCACTGAAATCTCAAAGCACACAAGCTTATCTATCTTGTTGTGTTAACATCAAGTAAAATATCACTCGGTCCTGATGTATCTCACCGCGCAACGCACAAATCTTACATACGTATAACATAGTAACAGCCGTCAAATCGATTTTACTCCGCTGAGGCCAGTACTAGTTGTTTTTTCGTCGGAACGTCGTCCGCGTAGTTATTGCTAGCGTTTTTTAGTAAACACGGCCATTAAATATGTTTTAATAAGACAACAAGCGTGTTAAATATGGATATAAACGCAAAACGATTCGTCAGAGGTGAAACGGCGAGCTGTGGGCACAATATGATGGACGATTCGCACAATAGAAAGAGCACGGACCCTCACGAGAAGCTGAAGGCTTTGTTAAACTCGCCCGAGGAAGACACGGATGACACGCTGCCGCCGTCCGACGCCCCGAAATTCGGTACCGTGATACACAATAGAATTTTCGTCGGCGGATTCTCGTTGACGACGACCGACGAGGACTTGTGGAAATTTTTCTCTGGATTCGCGACGGTCACAGCCGCTAGGGTCATATACGACAGAGCCGGAGTCTCCAAATGCTACGGTTTCGTCACGTTCGCGAGCCCCAGAGTGGCGAGACTTATCGTAAAGCAGGTAAGATTTTATCCATTTTTCTTTCAACCAACCTTTGTCTTTAAATTAATTGGCGTGGCATTGAACTTGTCAAAATATTAAGCGATGGAGATTTTTCGGCGTATCTAATCTCAGATTGTTGGTTATCTGTGATATCTATGAAGTATGCTTCAAGGTGTGTGAGATGTAACCAACCACGTCGAAGATTTTAAGAAACAGTCAAATTATTATCAGCAGTTTTACAAGGCACGTTAAAATAATCACTGCAAGGGTTTTTTTTAAATGTATAATTATGTTGGAACTCGGTCGACACATTAAATTTGGAGTTGTTCTTTGTCGCACATTAAAATGTGGTTTCGGTCCTTGTCTCTCTGAGAGGACAAATAATGAGGTGACCGCCATCATCATCAGATGGCGCTTACATAGCCAAACTTAGTTTCACGATGGCATAAGACGATTTTATACTAATAAGTTTTGTATACATTTTCATAAGATTAATGTGTATCTATTATTGAAAATTTGTATAATTTTATTGGTATAGGCCGAAAAACGGATAAAATTACAAAATCCATAATCCGTAATAACGTTTTTTTGCCTTTACTGAAAGCAAATGGTCGCAGTAGCTATTTGTCTATCCAAGCATAACTTTTAAGTTCCCTAAATTATTTAAAATTTTATAAAAGTACAATTCAAAAACTAAGTAAATATGTACATACGAGTATGTACATATTTAAATTCACATTCTCAAACAAGAAAATTTTGGCCGTTCTTATGTATTACCTACGTTATGTAGGGAATCGTGGAAGTGTGAGATATTTAAGTTGAAATATGAATTTACTATTTCATTGGTATATAAATTTCAATTGACTACTTTTTATGCCTAAAATTAATGTCTTTGGGATTTCTCTGTATAATCTTCAATCAATATAAAATTAAGCAATTGGCGTTTAATACATATATTTTTAGCATAGCAGCGAAGTAGCTTCCACCAAAACAAGTACCGACATACATGTGACTTTAGATTGAGAAGAGATGACGAAATTATCAGTAACATGAATACCCATTTTCATCAGCGTTAGGAAACGCCCAAATGTATACGGTATCTATGTATGTGTGCCAAGTATATTTGACCATCCGAGTCCTTATTCATCTATTTGTAAAATGGGGCAATAACAGTACTTATGCTGAAATGCTCTCTTTATAAGTCTTTAAAATTACATTCCCTTGCTTGCCGTTAAAATGGCGATAATTAAACTTTTTACGATCTTTTCAAACCCAAGTTTGAAAGTAGTTACAATTTAACGCAGACGTTGTAGGGGTCGATAAGAAAAGGGTCCGTAAGCTACTTATGGGGCCAATGATTTGAAATATCATTCATCTACTTTTGCAAAGCCCCGCAGTTCGTGCTTATCGACAAAATGAAACAAAATCGGGCGCGGCCTGAAATTTAGCGAGACTGACCGTTATAGTATTACACATGTGCTGTGTTTCGGAGTTCACGTGAAGGCATAACACAGACCTCTGTGTCATGCTAATACTATAAAACCTTTTTTTATAGTACTAGCGTGTCACAATACTGAGATTCTCGTTAATCTCTCCAGCTAAGAGCGAGGGTTTTACGTCAAAAGTGCAATAGAAGAGAGAGGATCGAACTCACGATGTCTTGATTCATTTGTTTAGAGGTAGAGAAACCCTTTATACGATACTTGGTTATGTGGGATGTCGGATATGTGTTTTCACCCACTAAAAATCTCTTGGTAGCCACCTGCACTTTGTGGTGGTCCCCAGAAACTCTAACGGATTATCCTTCTGAGTACCCGCCAGCCTCAGCGCCTCAGATCAGGGACATCTCTTAGAGAGATTCCGTGGCTCGACCTAACAGCTTACTGGTGTACCGAAGTCGTAGACTAGACGGTTCGAGCTCTTGCCGCCTCGACTCCGGCAGCCCCTTTTAGTCACCTCTTACGACAGGCAGGATTTACCGTAGCGCTCTTTTGTAAGTCCCGCAACTACAAGAACCAAGTTCTTCACGGTAAGCATTCGGTTATTTCAGGTTCAGGTAGTGTGAAGTCATTCTTTAGGAGTCTTATTAATCAACCAGTTCCCCCATCCAATAAACAGAATGGCGGAGTATACCCCATGCACTGTGCTATAAAAAAGCTGCAGCCTCACTCGGCTTTTAAAATCCACTCTTTACCTATAAAATGGTATGGCTACATTGTATAGGCGTACTCACCTTTGTAGGTTGCGTTTGAGGGCACTCGAAAACCTCGGCCTTCGATTTACCTCCTTGACACATTTTATAGAATAGGGATTAGCTTTCAGATTTATCGGTCACGGGTTCGAGTTTCGTTCGAAAAATTACTGTAGATATATCCATTCAATATTCAATATGATATTGTGATTAAATTTCTTCTCCATCTATATCTGATGATCCTGATTTGGGAAGTGAAAACTTTTCATTCATTTTTTCCAATTTCTTCAATGTTATATAGTTGTGACTAGGCTATATGTTTCTTCGCTGCTTGTATTTAGAAATCCACTACTACTATTCAGCTCACCTAATTAGAATTTAAATCAATACCAACAATCTCGTTAAGCTCTTCAACTAAGCTCAAAGGCTGGTTAGAAGTGGCTTCACGTCAGTACAAAGGCTGAGATTCGAATCCACGGCTCGATCGTTAGGTCCGATAACCTAACGAATGGGGTACCATCGCTTCGCATTTAACTTGGGTCTAAGATTCTGTAATATTTATTAACCACTAAATCATCACAGTTTCTTCACGACGATATTTCCCAGCGGACCGGCTCACAAAGAAAAAGGGAAAAAACTTCGAATCGCTTTTGAATATCTTGGCAATTGATATATTTTTTATTAACTGGTATTGGTAGCCTTTTTATGTTACCCTTTAATTATGGCAAACCAGTTACCAAGCCTCGAACTAAATTGAATACTGCTTTGATGTAGATTGCTTACTACTCATGAAGACTGTGAAGTACATAAAAATTAACCATAATTTTGTCAACATAAATGAAATGATGCCATGGTGAATTTATAGCAATCATTTACTTTTTTTTATTAAAATTTTAAAAGTTAAAATGCCATCGCCTTCCTTCATGTTTTAAAAACTCAATGTTGTCTACGGCAGTTTGTGTCTAATAAGCCAAATAAAAAAGAACAATATTAATGCTATTTATTCTAACATCGACGTTTAACAACAATTTAAACGTTATCCAAATATATTTATAAATGATCAATTAAACTCAAAAAACACATCGAGACACTGTAAAGAATTTAAGGGATAAACAATAGGAAATAATTACAATATATATGAATGCGTTTAGGATAACAATAAGTAATTACGATGGTAGGCGCTCAAGCTCAGGTGCGATGAACAGTGCCACCGGAGCGTAATATTCGAAATTAAAACGAGTGTTCTGAGCAAACTCAATCAGAGTAACCATTAGCTGAATGGTTCGTTGTAATAGACTGAGGGGATTTAGCCTATTTGTAAATGCTACTTTTTTGGGTATCAAATCTTTTATAAGTGCAGTGAATTGATCAAATCATCTAACTGGGACCCCGGTTATCAGTAGCATGTCCAAGCCAATCTTTATTTGTATTTTTTGCAATCTCGCAGCAACATTGATTAAAAATACCTTCATACTTTTTAGTCTTCCTAGCTAGGTATCAGATTCACGTGTGTATCAAAGATCGAAATGGTAGCAATTTTAACCTTTGAATTTCAATCTTTTGGTTGCGGACAGTGAGAAAACCAAACGGGCAGAGAGACTGATATTTTGCTAGCTTAGTATTTAAAT
Source organism: Udranomia orcinus (assembly GCA_018247775.1). Classification (NCBI taxonomy): domain Eukaryota; kingdom Metazoa; phylum Arthropoda; class Insecta; order Lepidoptera; family Hesperiidae; genus Udranomia; species Udranomia orcinus. The sequence goes on from DWGW01000510.1 coordinate 5,400, forward strand.
GTAAAGTATAAACTGTTTTGAAAAATAACACTTTATATTGATTTAGTACATTACAATCATTATTGACTAAAGTTAGTAACAAATTAACTTAAAAAAACGACAAAAATAATATTGAGTTGAGTACCAGACCTTCTCAGTTGAGGCTGTGTTCTAATGGTGTAGCTAACAAAATATTGTGAAACATATTGACAATTTTGTACAAACCCCGCAGGCCTATACAAAATACGCTTTTGTATTTGTGTTTGAAAACTAATAGTTTTGTGACTATCCCATATTTACCATTCGGCTGCATAACCCTAAAAAAGCTAGCATAAAACGGCTAAAAACGCTTCCATAAACTGCCTATCAAAAATCTATGTTTGGAGCATTCAGCGTTCCATTGTTATCGACGTAGCTACGCTTGTTAGCTGTTTTCGCTAAAAGCACAACTCTTCCTTTTTAGGGATGGATGGCTGTTTTATTGCGAAACGGCCTATTTTTTAATAATAGACAGAACTAGGCTACTCGGTACAATGTTGCCGTGTTTCCGTGCGCAAATCATGTTCCATACGTAAATGTATTATAATCTTGTTTTTTATTTTTAACTACTGTTAAGCACGGGTTTCGGAGAGGCCTGAATTTTGCACTTGTCACTTCCACGCTGAACAAACGCACTAGTTAGGAGCCAACCTGTCTGTTGATGTTCAGACCTTAAAAATTCCTGTATAGTTGACTATTGTCGTGAATCATCATGATAAAATCATTATCAAATCTGAGCCAATACTCCATGTTCTATGAAGCATAGAAGTGAACATGGACGCTTAACTAAAATTGTTATAAAATATACCTAATACACACTCACACATGATCATACACAAAGACCTACAAACACGGACATGCATACACAACATACATGTATTATTAATCAGATCATGATAAGGATTTGAAGCAAAAGATAAATATTTTCAATCCGCTTGTAGTGTTATAATCATGTCTTTGCTTTGGTGGTTAAAATGGTAGGTAGTGGTAAATAAAAACCTTCGCTGTAGATGATTAAAAAATATATCAAGGCGACCCAAATCCGCAATGAAATTAATTTAAATTCAAGACAGCCGAGTTTTAAATTACCACGAAAAATGTACTTTGTCACGTACGGGTAAATTAATTTCAACACTACATAGCACTTATATTAGTCCGCGGATTCGGTTTTAGCCCGCACTTGTAAGCAACATTTAACATTTTACAAGAGAATATAATGCGCTTAATTTTTAATAATTCATTGCCTATTATTAACTACTGCTAAGAATCATCTTTCAGGAGACAAGTTTAATGTTTTATGTTAAGTTTTATGTTAACAAAAATCATCAAAATCACAAGAATAATACAAACGAGAAAATAAAAAAGTATAAAAAAACTGAATACGTACATATATTTATTCATGACAATTGGTTCAGAGACAGGTGGACATTATATGTCAGTTGAAATATCTGTTAAAATCGTGGTCTATAGTAGGTGATCAGGGTAAGTTCCTATTTCAGTCTCTCTTTTCAAAAACTCTACATTTAAAGTTTTCGGAAATTAACAACAAGAGATGCTGTAAAAAATAAGTAAATGCACTCTAAAAGTCGTGGAGGTATTCAAGAATAATCCTACTTCAGAGACTTTGAATTTAAAAGTGCCTCCGAATGTGTAATGGCTCTTACGGGCAGGGTCGCCATCTTTTGAAGAAAAAAATTGGACTATCGGACGTCATCAAAGACGATCAGATTCCGTTTCGTTAAAATCATCAGAAACAAAAAAAAAGTTTTTTTAAAATTTATGTCTTCTATTTTTTATAATTTTTCAATTCATGTATGTGATTGGCATCAATTCAATTCATGTATGTGATTGGCAGCTGTTTTTGAAAAACTGGACAAATTGGGCTGTCATATAGCGGAACGTTATTATAGAAATCGGGACAGTCCCGGCATAATCGAGCAGGTGGTGACTCTGGTTACGGGGCTCGAGAGGGCGGAATAGGGCTGATGTCTTCCACCCCTCGTGGCGGCCTCATTTTCAGCTTACAAGAGCATTTAATATATATCTGGCTACACGTTTCAAATTATTTACGCTTCTGTAATTAGCTGGTAGGTATCTGATCTACTAAGATTAAAAGAAGCAACATTATTTAACCAGTGTTGTTGGGTATCATCTCCGTGTTAAATTATATATTCACGTATTTATTTATTTTTACAAGTGCCTCTTATCTCTTTTTGTATTATTATTCCTCGGGATAATGATGTATTGTACTGCGGTTGATTCTGAAGGTTGTCAGGAAGAGAATGTCTGTATTGTATTACGTTTTCCTTTTATATCTTTACTTATTGTTAGTCCAAAAAAAAATTCAATAAAATAAAATGAATGGTTCACCCATATCCAAAAAATCTTCTACTAGCTAAAATATGTAAGCTTTACTTAGATTTCTATATCAATAATACCGATCATTTATTAGTTTAATGGATTTAAATGAAATAATCGAGAGTTTCATGTCAAAAAAACTTATTTTTGTAAATGTTAGAAATATAAATGTTGATGTTACACAGAGGTTACGCAAATTATTAAGAGATATTCTAGTTTTAAGACGCCGGTAAAGTTGCAAAAGAACAGTGCATATTCACGGTTCAGTTGGTTTTATTGTAAGCGTAAAATATAATATGTAGAGAAAGATGAAATGACATGTCCAAGTGTTACAAACTTAAGTAGGCGGAAGCTTTGTACCAGTTTGCGCGGAGCCGAGAGATTGTCTTGGAAACTTGACACACAACTTCAACACTGCACACCTTTGCTGTCAAATGGCGTACACGTTTACATCTATTTATAACGAACTGTGCCCGCGACTTCGTCCCCGTGGAATTTAACAAAAAAAATGTTAAAAAAATCTTAAATTATAAAAAGCTAAGTTAAGTAATTATATCAGTTTATTATACCATCTATCTGCCAGTGAAAGTTCCGTCAAAATCGGTCTAGCCGTTCCAGAGATTAGCTGAAATAAACAGACAGACATATAAACAGGCAAAAATTTTATATACAAACAGACAGTCTATATACGTACAGACAGTCGGTTTTCTCTCTCCTAAAATAAAGCTAAATCAATGTTTCTCTCCTGACGTTCCGACTCTTACATTTTACAAACCTATCCATAATAGTTTACTTTAAATCTACTTTATGCAACTATTTTGTGTTTGTATTTTTCATGCTTTCATAGCTGCTTCCATAAAACTATTTCTGGAGCATTTAACTTTCTTACCCGGGTAAAGGTACTACTACTACTAAGGACGAGTATTAAAAAAAAGATTCCAGGTATTAAGTGTTAAACCTAGGCAATAATAGTAAATATGATATACACTCCAACTAACATATTCTTTACATGCTTCTTTTGTGCCGTCAAGGGCTCTCCAGCCCTTCTTCTGACCTTAAAAAAGTGGTATTCATTGAAGGTACATTGTGAAGCTATATGTAGAATGATCTTGAAAAAAATAAGCTTCTTTAAATATGTGTTATAAACTCTTACGAGCTTTTTTTATTTTCTTGTAACCTTTGAAACATCGGACGATGCGTTAGGTTTAAGAAATGGACAGATATTTAAATTTTGCTTGTTCAATGTGAAACCTAATTACTGTTTATAAAATCCACGTACCTATAAAGTACATGTTACTGTATTTAAACTGCAGTAATGAACTTTAAACTCGAACAATGGAAACAGAAGGTACAAAGCGAAAACACAAAAGTATGATAATTCTAAATCTTGCGAATGCAGGTAGACTCGCGTTGAGCAAACAGCTGGGGAAAGGGACATTTATTAAATTTATTTCCCACCGAAACACGAAAACGGAGATCGGCGTTGCGATGGGGATGCTATAATCAAAAATGCGACTTACACCGTTGGAATAGAGGCTGGTTTTGAGCGTGCTGACTTCTTTTTAGAATTAAATCCATTTGTCAGGGATCACGTGAGCCTGATGTGCTTAGTGCCCTTAATTAGTCTTTCTACTGAATGGAAATGGTCCACTTATAGAACTGCCACGTTACTCGGGTCGCGTTTGGTAAAATGACAAGTATTGATTTATATAATGAGTTTTTATATATGAAGTAAAAAAGTAACCTAAAAGTTACAAAACAAGATCAATAGCAACCCTGCTCCGAAGTTTGTTACAACAACGATGACAGTTATCGAATGCAGTATTATTTATTTGTAAAATTACTAATTTTACTTTTAATCGATGTATAGTTAACTATCACAATCTAAGTATATCTATGTGAAAAGTTTCCTGAGGGAGTTGAGGGAAGAAACGAGCATTCAGACGATCTAATGGAAAGGGTTCACTGCCCCTCATGGATATCTGTAATCGACCTAAGACATATTCATATGCCCTGTTACGTCTCTACCACAGAACCACAAAATGTTCCATCACCATAAAAAATGTGTAATGTTCTTGGTTTCCAAAATCCATTTTAAACATGAGGAAGAGATGCAGATGAACATAGAACGAGTCAAGTCGAAGCGTTTCTTCAAAATTCCGACACAAAGAATACTCTGTACGTCAAACATACGACTATTTCCGTTGGAAACATTCCAAAAATGGTATTTGTTACAATACGTTTCCAGTTGACTGCCACTTGGACGTCATTTAGCTTTGATTCGAAGGTAGTCGAAGTTGGATGGGTCATAATGGAAGCTTAAAAAGTGCATAGGATAGTGAAAACATGTACGTCGGGCGTTCGTCTCGAGAGAATATGCAGGGAATAACTTAGGTAGGAGTTTTCTTCTAGATTTATGAATAAAACACGTTTGAATGCATTTTTACGAGAATATTGACGTTTAGTTATTTTGTAGGTGTAGGGGTATTTTTTGTATATAATTTAATATACAACTCTTTATATTTTTTGCCGTCAAGATTGTGAAAAACTATTTAGAGATACTAAACTAGCCAATAATTTTTGGGGGTTAGCAAACCTGACATGAAGCGTACTACCACTTACGGACGAATTTTGAAAAACCTAGTTTCTGATGTTATTAGTAGAGAGTCATAGCAACTTCATCGAAATGTTAAACCGAGAAACACTGGCATTGAAATAGCAAAAATATGTTCCCCAATTGTGAAATATAATGGAATGGCATTTTCAAAAATAAATCCATATTGTTATATGCAACTAGTGGCGCCATCTAGTTTATAACATGTGAGTCATATGGTAGCGTAATCTATTATTATTTTGCATATTACTTCCTCTAACATTTTGCTATAATATCTAACTTGTGTACCTATTCCGTATTATATATGTACATTGAAATCCACACAACGATTAGTGGTTTACTGATAGAAAACTGTTAGTAAAATCTTCGTTACTCGTACATATAGTTTAACACCTTATTGTATGATGTTTAATTTATAATATGTATAAGTATCCTGTGGCCAAAAGGAAAGAAATCTAGGGATTTATAATAATATGGCTTAGCGTGTAAATTAGGAAGTACTTATATTTATCTTTATTACTTATATATCCTTAATATAGTGGTATACGTTTTGGCACTGAAGCAGGTAATGTTTGAAAGTTTCTCTCATTGAGACGTTGAAATATTAAATAGTGAGACATTTTTGGCAAATGAAACTTTGCACTGAGAAAAATATGTGGTTAATCTTCTTATTTAAAGACTGGGAATCTTATTTCTCTCTTATTAAAGACTGGTAATATACTAATTTGTACCCTCGCCTTTGCATTTGTACCCGGCCTCGCACGTGCTCTAATTTTTCTATGTCTCGGGAATAATTCTTTTCGGTATAAAAGGTGCTCTAATACATTTTCTATACTCCTAAAAATGTGTGTACAACATTTTTTGGTTATTGGTTGAGTACTTAAGGTGTGAAAGCGTAACAAAAGGGCTTATGTGCTCGCGTGTCTGACCTCATTATAAATTTTAGACGATTCTCCATATAAAAAAACATCCACCCCCTTTAAAGCTGATTTTCGGGATAAACATTATAACTCACTATATTTCCCTGATTCTCATTCTACTTCTATAAAAAATCTATCTAAATCGAATAGCGGTTTAAGCGTGAAAAACAGACCTTCCACTATTGACGTGAACCCATTCCGAACACAAGACTTTAAGCTTCGCTGGAGGGAATAACTATGTTATGAGTAGTAGAAAAACCATAATCAGATGGACAGGTTGTAATTAAACTGGTTTTGTGGCCACATGGTTGCAGAACCCTGAACGCTTGCAGCATTTAACTGCACACATTGACCGTCGGCTTCCAGCTTATAGGATTATGGCCAGCGCTCGCTACGATCCGACGTCCACAAAAGCAACTCTCTCAAAGGCTTTTGTCGTGGCTCATTGTTTTTTTTCGTCAAAGCGAGTAACTGAATAGCTGTTTAACGGGTTTTACACAATACTTAGAAAAGCCTCGCTATTGTTTTCAGGCGTGCGGCCGGTTTGTTTTTTGTTTTACGTTAGGTATTAGTGCTTTTCATTTAGTTTACCAATGTGTGTTGGATCATCAATTGTACTTCGGTCGAATGCTCTTCATGCTGAGAGAACACCTCATGTGTCGTACTTGAGAACTTGAGTTCTTCAGAACTTCAGCTCAACACAACTTTAGCAAGTTCTTTTCTTTCCAAATAGTTTACATCCAGATGGAGTGAGAGTGGAACGAGTTGTCGGAGTCTTTAAGGCTCTATCTGTGAAACCATACATTACCTTAGGCCGCTCTTAGCTTTCCATCAGGCGACATCATGGCCATACTCTAATTAGTTTATCGAAAAGTTTGTTAAAAAAATTGTTCTTACCTTCCTCGTCACCCATGACCTCATTCATGCGTTCTTAATTTTTTTTTATCTTCTTTCCCCCTGCCTATTCTATATTTAACGTATTTATTCATATTTGAATCTATATTTTCTATCTTTGTTGTAGAGTCACTCGCCCCATCGTGACAGGTCACACTGCTAGAAGCCTGCTCCCTCAATTACTCAATTCTAGTCAAAAATATAAAGAAAAATCATTTTAAGATCAAATCGAACTACAATTTCTCTTTTCTTTAAAAAAATGTCTGGTAATACTCGGTATTCTCAATACTTAGCCAAGAGGAAAGTTAAAATAAAAGTTTCAGGGAATAATTATGTCCCTGTAATCTAAGACCGCCTTTGTTACTGATAATTGCGCGAACTTGTCTTTAGGAAGTAGAACACGAGCCGACCTTACTCCGAAGGCATCCGGGTCACCCAGGCGGAACTTCTTTAGGAAGTATCGTCACTACTGGCAAACTTCTGACGATTAAAAGCTTTTGCTTAGTTAAAAAAGTAGCGGAATGCAGCACACCTGCACACACCTTTTGTAGGTGGTAGCACTTTTTACGGTTCGACTTCAGAGGCTCCACCGCCACACGCATTTTTGCCTTATAACAGTGTTCCTGCTGTTGTGTTGGTGTGAGAAGGGTGTGTTAATCGAGGCATTCCAACTTAGTCCGCAGTAATAGCATCGCATTTGTAGTGGACCTGGGACCTGGAAGAAAGAACATCGATCCTATCTTGGGTTGATTACATATGCCCATGGGCGGCAGTGACCACTTACCAGCATGACTGCATGCACGTTTGCTACTTGCCAGTTATAAAAAAACCTAATCTCAAGTGATCTCAAATGTTTGCTGTGTAGATTTCTATATACTACTTCCATGGACACTGGAGTTTTCCTCGTAAATTGTCACTTGGCGTTCACGTTCGCAAATCTCAAGGTAGCCGGATTGTGGTACGTTCCCATCAAGATGGTTTATAGCCTGCGATATAAAATGAAGCAAGTTGAACAATTTCTTTAAACGTTCCATTTGTAAGTCTGGTAACAACTGGAGTTGAAGTGCCTAGATGTAAATTTTCTGAATATCACGTTACAAATTCAAGTGAGATTGAAATGCAATTGGCAATCTACTTTTAGAGTTACGTCTTTGGTAATATAAACTGTAGGCAAAAATGATCATATACACATATATTTTAATAATGCTATGTAGGTACACAAGCCGCCAAATTCCAATGCTGTACCGTACCTGTTTCTAGAAACATTCAAATATTTGTCAAATTATGTTTCGATCGGTATTTGAAATTTATGTGGAGATCGGGTTATCGGGGAAGTTAGTAATAATTATGTAAACCGAAGTCTCTGTGGTTACTGAAAATAGAGGATTTGTCAGTGAGATTTGAAATTCAAAACTGTTTTGGTAGAAAATTACCTTAATATTTTTGGATTTAAAATTATGTATGTTTGAAAAATAAAGTTATTCAAGCTGGGCCATAGAAGTCATAATTGACATGCACAAATCTGAAGGTAGTAGAACATTTCGTGATTCGAATCGGGAGACACCAACCTATTGCTGCAATATAACAGCATTGTTCCGCCGCTGCTTTATTTTGGTTTGAAGGGTTTAGTAAAGGACACATACGCAACCTTGACGTTCCAACTTAGTCGTCAGGAGTAACAACACATTTGTGGTCGAACCGAACCTAAGAAAGAATTTCGAGGTCTTAACTTGATTACAGATGTCTATGGGTGGCTGTGACCACTTATCATCATTCTATTTAATGAAAAATATATCCTTGGTAAATTGGTTAAAACGTATCTAACTAATCACATTCTTTAAATCAGAAATCACAGCAACAAAAATGCTGTTACGTAAGTGTAAGGTGTAGGAGGCCTTCGGAGTCGAAGCAAGATGTTCTACCACTTTAAAATATGATCATTATTTTGTGTACCAGCCATGATGCTTGTAATACTATTAATATGTGATGGTAACCAGCCGTGAAATAGCACAAAGTGAGATGATTCAGCGGCGGCACGACTCCGATCAATACTTTATTTGTCTGGCACTTGATAAATGATTTACTGGATATGGAAATGAGGTTTCGTCTCGGCTGACCGTGTGTCTGTCTGATGTATTTCTACTATTACGCTTTATGATTTCGCTGCCCTTCTCAAACTCTATGTTCAAATCCCAAGAAAATGCATAAAAACTAATTAAAATCATCAGTTAATGAAAATATCGTGATCATATACAGATTCGGCAAAATTGTAAGTCACTTTCTAAGGTGTATAAAGTTTAACGCTTTAACCCTTCTCTGGGAGTGAGATCCGAGGACAGTGAGTCAGTAAAAGTTTTGTAATATAGCATTTACGTATCACGTTAGATTTAATATCAATGTCGTTTG
>DWGW01000511.1:0-14606 GCA_018247775.1 Udranomia orcinus
ATGTAATACGACAAGTATTACGATTAACAATTAAAAACATAATAAACCTATGCACACGTGATAATTCGTCTACTGTTACAAGTTAATGAACGTTATTATGAGTGAGGCTGTCATATCGGGAGCAAAACCGCGATGAGAAGCGGGTTTCGACGTTGAATGGACCGCTATCTGTCGCGGGGACACACTATTGCGATCGTCCAACGTCAACTATTGTTCCAGGACATAATGCGTCTGTTACGATTCGTTGATGAATTGAATTGAAATCTTTCGACGAGTCAATATGGAGTACACGATACGTTGGCATTTTGATATTTGTGTTTCTTCTCTAGTTTTTTATAATCTGGTTTTCATGTGTATAATGTTAACGTTTTTTGGTTAGCATCGATCTGAGTACCTCATTAATATATGATGACTCTTTGAAATATACATTACACCTATCTATCCTTTTTGTTCTTTCTCACTTTATTTGTCTCTCAATATTTCCCCATTCTCTCTTTTTCTCGGTCTCTTATTTAAAAAAAATTGTCATACTCGACTTCATCGTATACAGGTTTAATAATGGTGTTGATAATTTCAGATGAGCTCAGATCTTGCTGTTTATGAGAAGATTAAATTTTCTTCAGATCTTCTCAATGTTTGAAATATTCTAGATCCGTCTAGAAGTAAATGGTAAAGAACCTTCCGGTTCTGTTATAGTCGCCTTGTTAAGACATATTTGTTAGTTTTGCAGGTAGTCCGAGAAAAACAGGAGACTCTAGCGCCATCACTATACCGCATCGAATATGGGATTCTAATATAAATCTTAGTGTTTATATTCGACCGGTTTAAATTTAATACTGACGTCTCAATGAACAATTAAAAGAATTATATTTTTAACTATTGAGATTTAAAATAGTTTCGATACAAAGTTTATTCTGAGAATATTTTATTGGACTTTGGCGATTAAGTTTTGTTGCTTTAATGTCTGTTAAACCTATTTTTTGTAAAACTTTATAACAGATCTTTCTAAAATATACATCAGTTGGACAAAAAAGGGAATTTCTAATAGTTTTGTTATTTTACGATATTGCTACATTCTAAAATAACACGATGAAATCCAATTTCTGAAGTTTTTGGATAAGATTATTTTCACAGAATATAAAACTTATATAAATTTGAATAAAATAACTAAAATAAAATCACCAGCCCAATAACAGACAAACTCAATAAGTTTTTCTTTAGATATTATAGATCAAATACTTATTACAATTACTTTCGTAAAGGTATCTCGATTTTATTTCACGAATATCATCTAAAATAATAAAAGTTCGTCGTTCATATGTTTAACTATTTTTAACCACTTCAGGTATGCGTATATAAGGGAAGGGTTATATAACAGAAGAAAAATTGTGAAATGATAAAAAGTTACCGTATTACAATAAAAATAATGTTTTATAAAATGCTCATATACCCACACAAGTTTTCGTAAGTATTATTTTATTATTTCTTATAGATTTATAATATAAAGATATAATTTTTATGACAACAACATACTTGAATGTTTAATTTATATTATTGATCTATGGTCGTAAAAATGCGCTTAAAATTTATAAAAATGTAAAGAAGCACAGCAAGAAGCAAAGTTTTTATAAAATTCTAAATTACAACGGCTTTATAGCAATTATGTTAATCTAAAACGTCACCAAGATCATAAAGTTTTCGTTTAAAATTCATAGTCTTGAAAAATCCCTTATAAAAGTATTACGATCGACGGTCATTATACTTGTCCAAAACATTTTAGTCTAGACAATTTGAACATTTACGTGAATATTGACTTGGGTAGATAATCTCCTAATGTCAACGGACAAATAATAACTTAAGTTTCGCTCAACTTGCTAAGACTTATCTCAACTTTGCCTAGTAATGTTTTCTTTAGTTGACAGAATTGTTAAAATTGAGTTTTGTGTTTTTTAGAGTTTATTTTTCTTCTATTGCAGTAGAATCAACGGTTTTATTGCCTTTTTAACGTTATGCCCGTTTTACCAACATTATGAGATGTAAAATATAATGTTAATAATTTGAAAACTATAATTTGGTACTCAGTTTTGACATTCAGTGTTAAAAACGAAAATTTCAACCGCTACTTAGCTTCTAAGAAAATTACATTAAAAAGGTAACCTTAAAGAGATTTTTTGTAAATGAGGCGACGAGGGTAACCTTTTACTCTACCTTTTAGATCATTACGTATACACACAAATAATGCTCTTGTAATATTTTTATATATTTATAATACAATCGCAATATTCCCAAGTGATTCAGTTCATTGCACTATATAGTTTGCATGCGACTAGTTATGTTTATATACACGCATATAACACACATAACTAATCGCATGCATACTATAACTGCATAAAGAATACATCGATTTGAAGCTGAAGCGATCTTCAGTCTTTCGTATTAACTGAACCAACCAACTCTATTTATTTAACAGTTTTGTATACAAGAAAAATCGTGAAAAGGTACTGTTTATACCATTCAGGGAATTGTTTCAGCGAATTTTGTGCACTATCGATATATCATATCATACATACATACATATTATAGACATATAAATAAATAGACGTATATAATCGTAACCATACACTTGCCGTTTCAATTTCGTGGTTTTTACCTAATATTTCTTTCGAAACAACAATGTATCACATAAATCATACTTGTAGTAAATATATAGTCGTCTTTTTCGCAACAACAAAAGATATATGACCACAATAGTGGTTGGTAGTCTGCGCAAAGGCATTATTATCGGGCCTACTTTCTCCTGCGCCGTACCGTTCGTCAAACATATAGGGTTACAGCATTCAGTCTCAGATTCTTAATGGACACTTCTAAGGCCAAGTGACTCTTTCTGAGGCGCCGTGCTCTGAAACCCTATTCACGAACAAAGGAGTGAAAGCGTGCACACTCGATATTACAAAATGATGGCTTCTTATTGATGGAATATTATCTCGTTACAGTTTTCTCGAGCCTTTGTAACGGGAGAGGTTTCAATCGTTTTTCCAGATAGTGTATCAAGACTTACACAAGTCACCACGATTTGAAGATACTGCTTTGAAAAGAAACCGATAACTGAGTAATGCTATTGGATATTTTATAAAAAATGTATGCAAACTAAATCTACTATTGTTATTTTAGTTTGTTTCTTTATTAGAAATGTATAGATATTTTGTGTACTTTTTGACTTACATACTTTAATTGAGTTTTAAAGTACGTATATCATTTAAAGTTAGATCTCAGATTTACCTTTTAAGACTAGAGAAATCCATAAAACGACAAAGATATTCAATTACATAAACTCACTACTAAATCTACAAATGTATGCTTTCCTTTATGTCAGCTACTACGCCTAATGTGATACCGGTAGTAAATACTACTAAACTAGGGTTGTATTTCCTCAATTCAGATGCATGAAGAATCTAAAAACGGAAACGCCTCTAAATGTAATTAGAGAAATGAATCGCGTGATCTCTGTCTTTATCTTTTATTCCCGTACCAAGTAATAACTACCCAAGAATATAATAGACATGGCAACATTCCACGGGAATGGAAACGAATGGAAAATTCTTTGTTGAAAACTTCCTTTGATAACTGTGTATGTCCGGTATTTTAATGGGATTTCCTAATGATATTACTTTCGAGTTCCGAGGAAAACTAGAAGTATCGAATACCGTGAAAACTCGATCGCTACTTACTAATAAATAAAGTTATTTTCCTCCGAGAAGTTTAAAAGTAACACTAATATGTTGTTAGGAAACTCACAGTGCAGGTAGCGGTAACTGCGTTCAAACTTATTCAATACATTGTTTGAAACCTAATAAAATATTTTCAAACCTTGCTTCCATGCGCAGTGCCCTGAAATTGAATTTTCGTGAAATATGCTCCACGGACCCCATGTATACGTGCCCCTAGACAAAACTTTCCTTTAACAAAATTGAACTTATCACGATACCTACCTCCTAATGTTGTGATGTACCAGGAATACATTATATCGAGTTTACAAATTGCAGATCTATTTGTCCTCCAAGTAATATTTTCATGAAGATTCATTTCAAAAAGCATGTTTCTTATTATCTTCGAATGACACAATTTGTAGCACATGATAGCTGATTTTACAATACAACAATATACAATAATACAATAACAATAGGTAGAATACAATAAATTATTTCTTTTCGAAAAGGGCAAATCTTCCTTTTACTTACAAGGGATAGATTGATTATTTGAAAATTTGTTCATTTGCACACATAGTACATACATATTATGTATTCTTCGATCAATAAAGATGAAAATATTGTAAACTCCGGTTATTAAACTAGGTCATCTGATCAATTTCTTGAGTTCGACACTTGGGTCTTCGCACATAAACCGAGTAAAATTATTTATGCAGCCTTCGTTAAACTTGCAAACATGACCGCACCTAGCAAACCTAAACATTTAATGTACACATACGTAACGCAAGTGAGCACTTGAATTGGTTTATAAACGTTAATAAGGCTAAATTTATCTTCATTCTACTAACAAAATCTAGTATTAAATAAAATAATTGGCAATTGCCCGATTTTAGCTACGAATTCAATACCCTATTGGTATGTTTAGATATCACAGACATGCACACAGACAAACACATTATAGCTTTAATAATAATAAAACGTTTTTAAAATGTCGGCAGTTAAAAACGGAAATCGAACAAAACTATTAAAATATATTTGCGGTATCGCATCGAAAAATCCTGCCACATTTGAGCACAACTTTTGCGAGCTAGTTTATCTTGAGCTTTTACGTTTTTGTCACCGTTTGTATGCCGCTTGTAGTACGCTTCCGCGTACCATTTTCAACGGAAACGGCTTTGTAGTAACGGAGAATACATTTATTGCGATGACTCTCTGAATGTGCAGCTCGTTATTGAATTATTCTTTAAAGTTCAATTTGAGGTATTTATTTATATTATACTTTTTACACTTACTGTAACAGTATCGTGTCAATACTGCCTGATACAAAACTAGCAGCTATTTTTCAGTGTATTAATTTGCGTATATTTTTTCCGCATATCTCGACTACGCGTGAATCAATTTGGAGTTCGAAACTAATCGTAACTTTAGATCCGGCTTTTGGGCAGCCCGGTTCAATTTACGAATAGGTTTCTCTCGAAGTGTGTCCGTTTATCACATTCATCTACTATTACTATACTGCTTTCATCTACTTTACTCCTTACTTCATAATCCATAAACTGCACTTTATTCGACATTCTAGAACTCACCTCAATGTGTCAACAATCGCTAGAACTCATTCGAATGTTTTAGCAGATTACGCACGGAAAATTATTTACACGTCTATTCTGTCCACTTCTCAATAGAAAAACAAGTGACTTCGAGTTTCAAGTTCGAGAACACTTAGTTCGGGTAACCAACGAGGCGCAAACAGTGTTCCCGTCGCGCGACTCTTCCGATGATATTACATTTTCCCATATTGATGTATGATTTATGAAATATCTTCACAAGAAATTATCCGACGCGTATCCCGGATGTGATACAATGTGATTGCCTTATCTCCCTCCTATTTTGGTCTTTACATGTTATTATCGTATTTGAGACTCAATTCGGTAAAGAAATTCTCTTTCGTCTTTCCTTGTATCGGAAGTAATGATGTGGCAGGAAAATATTATATTTATTTTTTATTCTACCATTTTATCATTTACTTTTTTCATAAATCTATTAGTATCTATCGGATAGCGTTTTTAGATAACAATGAATTTCTTTCCCGGAGAAGAGTTTTCCTTTTAAAATAATAAAAAATGTATATATTTACGAAAAGTGTATAAATTAGAGAGAGAAAGATTGAACGTTACTTCGTTACTAAAGCCGAAGTCAATAGGTAGTTTAAAAACGAAATATATTTTATGTTTTAAATTTAAATACTATACTGTTTTTCCAGTTGAAAAGTGTAAAATTTACTAATCAACGTACAAACGACACCACTTCATGTTGTAACTGTACATATATTATAATTCAAATGGAATTTGATTCTCGAGCATTACTTCGAACGAATGACTTTATAAGGTTAATTTACTACATCGCACAAAATTTTAATAGTAGACAATGAGGAGAGGTTCCTCCGCGGAGCGTCGCGATTCGGTGGAGCCTCTGCATGAAATTTAATTTTAATCCGAGGGCGCAAATAAGATAGGATTTCACCCTTGCTTATCTGGGTTACGTAACGAGCCTTGCGTAACCAACCTGCAACGTTACGTTACGTAGAACGGCAGGCGCTTGCCAGAAAACAAGTGTTACTTATTAGACACCGGGCGTTGTAATGGCGAATATGAAATTGTATCAAGCCGCACTGTCGTTTCCTTTGTGAGAT
The DNA here is from genome assembly GCA_018247775.1 of Udranomia orcinus. Classification (NCBI taxonomy): domain Eukaryota; kingdom Metazoa; phylum Arthropoda; class Insecta; order Lepidoptera; family Hesperiidae; genus Udranomia; species Udranomia orcinus. The sequence continues at coordinate 6,397 of DWGW01000511.1, forward strand.
ATACGAGTGTAAGAGCAGACATCATTAGCAAATTACAAAATGTATAAGCGAAAGATAATCATTGATGTTCCTTCCGAAATACATATTGAAGTATGATAATGTTTGGTATTCTTATCTTTTATTCAATTAATCCGGGACGAGGATTTTAAATTCGCGCCCTTCGGTGGACGGAAAACATTGGCAGATCAATATCGGCATTGTTATTCAGGCGAGGTCTCGTCTTAATAAGAAAACGTGTATCTAATGCGGTGTTAGATATTCGCCTCTGTGTATGCGGTGTCGTAATGGCGCGGAATCACAATATCTCGTTATATGCGAGTGAAGCAAAGAAGCGCGGACGTGATATGAATGTTGAAAGCGCGTCGCGGCCACAGGACGCCTGAAATCTATCAGATGCTACGTAATTCTTGTGTTGATAAAGTGACCTAATGTAAATGTTAATAAGTATTTAAATTATAAATAGACAACTGACATTTGTACGCCAACTCTGGCAAAGCATATTTTTGACGTATCGTACGTACGTTGTAATTTGTCATCTATGTGCCTGTGCTTATACAAATAAACAATTTGAATTTGAATTTAAACCGTACATAAAACACACTATAAGACACGAAAGAGCTATTGATTTGTTATAACAGTTAGTAATTCTTGTTATAACAGTCTCTTAATTAAACACCTTTCTTGAAGAATTGATCAATATACATAAAACACATTGTACTGTCCACATCCCAAGTGTCCTGATTGATTAGTTTCTTAGATTCAAAGTTACTTCTTTGTATTTAAATCTTTATCTTTTAATGACGTGTGATTGACATTAAATTTTCTTAAACAATAGAATTAACATCAAATCACATACACGTCTCGCGCTCCCAGCCCTATTCCTTAACCTAATTCTGGTATTCATTTCGCCAGTTCACTCGTAAAATTTTAATGGCTGTAGGAAATGTGCGCTTCGTAAAGAGGAAAACCAAGGGATCATGTCGACAAAGTCAGTTCTATCGGTTGGTATGCTATCTAATTAATCATGTTTTAAGAGCGCCGCTGTTATGACACCCCAGATGAATAAATATGAGCCTACCTGTGACATAATCTGATAGAATTAAACTTATATCAACTGGATGGAATTAAACGACAACATAAATTGCTCTCGAATTAGCAAAAATGTTATCTCATGTTAGAAAACTCATTTAACTTTTTGATAACATTTCTTGGGCCTTGATATTATACGAAGAAAATAACGGCCGTATTGGAATTAAAATTTATTTTTGGTGTCCTATAGGTACCTACCAATCAAATTTTATCGCTTACCTTTCAGTGAATCTATCAAGTTATTGATGTGGAAATTTTAATTACTCTGAATGAATGTTATTATAAGTAGCTGTTTAATGTTTTTCGATAGTATTATAACTGGCTCTGAGTTTACTTGCGTTCATGTGTTTATTTGTAATCGAATGTAATGCCTATAAATATTTGATACCGTTTCCGCACCACTCCAGCGTAGGGGTTGAGTAAACACAGCACGTTTTACTACAACAGCGTGTATTAAAATAGGTCGGCTAGATCCTTTAAGACAGGTCAGTCTTTCAAATCGTGTACGCTCTATATACTGTAGCATAAGCACGGTCCTAGAGGCTGTATGCTGTAGGCTGAAGCATGCGATTATCCGTTCATAATGACCGTCCCACCGACCTTCAATGTATTTAAAAATTTAGTTTATTCCAATATGCAAATAAAGAGCATTTTGTCCTGCAGCGACTTCTCTTCACAATTTATCTAAACGTTTAGTTTATATTAAATATGTGGACACATTAAACACATTTTGAGAGCAAGAACAGCAAATATGAATACCAAAAAAAATTAGGCAACATTTTTGTACCTTTAAAAAGCAAACTATACAGCCCAAATTGTATGAACGTGCAGTTGTCTTGTATAATTATAAATAAAACTACTTGTTCCCAAGAAATTATCTATCCTCATCTTTCTCTGTCACACAGAGAAGTCGATTAAGCGGGATTCAAATAAATCCGTTCTTCACTCATTTCTTAATTGGATTCTTAAGTTTATTTATACACTTATCTTCTTTAAGTGGAAGACTTCAGTTTACGACATTGACTCTGCTTACGGCAAAGCTGTTAAAGCTATCTTAAGTATATTTCACTGAATTAAAGCAACGAGTTTACATATCTTTTCAATAATATATTTGTGACCATTTTTGGCGCTTATCACCTTCTTTCATTGCAAGTGGATTGGTTCAGTTATCTACTAAAATTGGCGGCAAAGTGCGTTACAAACTACGGAAATTGTTATACAGTAATAACATAATTAATTAATTGAATGTATTAAACATTCATGAAAATTTAAACAAATACAAGCTACTTCATTTCATACATGTAGGAAAAAATTGTATACTTTATGAATCATAACAGAGCATAAGTTTTATTTAAAAGTAAAATGTCCTAGTACTGTGTTTTTGACCCTGTAATAATTTGACTGTAACTGAATGTAGGATTACAGGCACGATAATTAGAAAGTTGCCAAGGCAATTTTATAGGCCGCGCCAGTACTGACTGAGCGCTCAATCGACAACAGGAGGTCGGACTGGGCGGTAGAGGAGGCACATTTAACAGCCGCCATATATCTGGACGTATCCTGAACCTTACGAACCCCTGCAAGTGCCCATAAAGCGAACATTAAAACGGCGACTCTTTTTACACTTTATTATCATTGAATGTGAGCGTTGGCTCAGATTCTATAGCAATTTACCGCGAAATACGGAAGACGCACACTTACTGACTGTTTTATGTTTAAGTCAATATACTTCATGGTTTCTGCGATGTCCGAATTAAGTACGTGTATAACATCTTTATTTATATGTATATGGAAGTCAATTATACTTTATAAAATTAACACAATTTGGTCTGAAAGGTTACCTTATTTCGGAGGCCAACTCCATACTTTTGAGAAGAAACAACATGCAAATGAAATACCTACATAATAACTTGGCGGGGTCCGGCTATAGAGCCCTTCCTTTCCCTGAGGGATGCTGAGCTGATATCTAACAATAATTCCGGACTTTAATGATATCGCAGCATTGACAGGCAGGCTCCTCCGTTTATAGGCAATTATATTATTATGCTAATAACGTATTGTGAGTTATCGTCGCATCGACGCCCGGCAGCCGCCGGATCGTGGAGATCGAGTTACGCAAGTTTAGTCCAAGTTTTAAGACCCTGCCGAAGGCCTCTTACTAACTATCTTCCTTAACGCCTTAGTTAAGAAGCGCCTTATGAGAACTTTGACGCCGAGATTGAGGAAGCTATTACGGGATCCGTTCAGATAGATATAAGCATGATGTCACTTCCACGCCTGACTTTGTGAAGTTGTTTACTTTGATGGTTCGAAGTTCGTCTAATTTATCTCGAGTTGTTAAATATAGGTATTTATCTTTTGATTCGAATCTGTCAAAGTCATTTTATCGAAATTAAAACTTGTCACGATCGTAAACATATTCCAATTTCGGTAACTGTTTAAAAATATACGAAAGCAAAAAGCATGCGAGCCCAGACGGAGGGTAGTGAAAGCTTTGTTAAAGCGTTAGACAGAATCACATTAGCCGAAAGAAAGGAGAGATTAAATATTATCTCGGACAATATTTGTGTAGTGCACTATACAGTTGCTAGTGGAGTTACTGTTGGCCATCGGATCGGGCAGGCGGTGGTTGCATCTCGTTCTATCATTACTTCCGCCCCTCTCTCAACTGGGGCAATCGATAATGGCGACGCGAGGGGCGACCCCCCGCCCCGCCGCCCGCCCGCCGCGCATCACTCGTATGACAATCGCTCACGGTCCGCTCGTCCGTCGCCCGTCTCGTCACTGCGGAGCGGTTTCTCATGCTCACAGATGCATGCGACGCTACCAACACCTGGAAAAAGTGTGCACGAATAGAACACCCGCTTTTTATGCCCAGATGTAGGATTAAAAATAAAAGACAAGGTCTATTACACGCTGTAAAGACTGTGCAAGAAAAGAGAAAAGTAAAATTCTAAAATATCTTTGAGCCTTTATTTATTTTTTAATGATGATTGGCGTTTAATTTATCTACGTAACTAAGTACTGCGTGCGTAGGGAAATTTAACGTGTAGATTTCTTTATGGAAACTCAAATACGCGCGTATATTCAAGTTGAAAAAAATATTAGGTATAAAAGAAAAGCGGGTATAAAAAAAATAATTATAAAATAACATGACTACTATCAAAAATTATATTTATATATTCAACAGTTTATAAACATTTTAGGTATTATTATCGATACATCAAATTGATTTCAATGTGACAAGAATCAAACGAACAGAATCAAAATATGTTTAACTAACTTAAAACATTGGAACGACAGAAGGAAATCGACTAATATTTTTTCCTCACATTGCTACATTTATTCACGCTATAAAATACCTATAAGTAGAACCATTCAAATGGAGGAGTTACTGAATTACGATAAAATAAAATGTAAAGGCATTTCATCGCTCGGCGAAGACACCTGATCTCGCAATCACTGCTGCTCTAATATTTATCGAGGGTGAACTGTCCTACTTTTCGTTAATACATTCAAACGCTATTTTTGTTCTGGTACAAACCAGTATGCAGATCCGGAAATACAAAACTTGTATGAACACATGCATACACACAATTTATATAAAAGTACTACTGTTTATAAAAAAAAAAAAAAATACGTATTAAATTAAAAACCTCCTCCTTTTTTGAAGTCGGTTAAAAAGATAATTCTTCTAGTATTTTAAACGCGGCCCCCTAACTCAAGTATTTAATATGCTTATCAGGGTGGCTCCAATTACTACTTTTTTTACTACTAGAGAACATATTATCTATTTTGATTTTGTTAAACATTGAACATTCTTAACGTGCAGTGGTAGTTCCTCGGTGGCCGAATTACATATTATTATATTAATTTTGGTACCAATGTAGTTTGAAAATGGAACGAATATGGATTTGGATGTAGTGTTCTTATTGACAAGGAATATTACGTAAAAGTACAACAATAGGAAAAGAAACAGAACTAGTAATAGATTGTACATACAATAAATAAGAAAATACAACACAATGTATGAACAATGCAACAATCAATTAAGGCTCCCATTAAATAAAACAAAAATAAATAACGATAAGTAATAAAACGCCGCCAATGGCAATTCTTGCCACATTTGTGCACGCAATAAAAAGGGGCTTTTCATGCAACTTGGAGATATTTCTGAATAACGACGAAATAAAACGTAAATGCCGTCTTACATTTCCACCAGACACCTGGTCCCGCAATCACTGCACCTGTTCTAATATTTATTGCGTGTGAATATTGTATTATGTGCTTCTTTCGCACTGATGTTGTTTGGTATTTGGCTTTAACAACACTGCCCATGGTGTCATTAATACCCCTTGGACACCGTAATAATGGTTTAATTTTCTTTTTGATATAATAAGTTGTAAATTGTTATTTTACGAAAACTATTTTCTTACTATTATAATAAAGATGTGAGTTTTTTAATGGAAAATGATAGATATATCAATATTTCCACAAAGAAAAGTGCCTACAGGGTTAAATATAACTTTTATTGAAGTATTTTTGTAAATATAATTACGTTTGTAGTATTAAGTAATAAGACTCCCCAAGATATACTACCAGCTAAATGTAATGTTAGTCAGAGTTCATAACTATAACTATCAAACATTTGTAAATCGACATAACGATTGATTAACACAAATTAAGACTACATTAGGGATTACACAAATATCTGACGAAGACCAAACTGTGTACATTAAGTGTTCTCATCAACGTTTATGATACTACATGTATATATACAAATGTATGTTAACTTCTCTAATTATCAAACATATCAAAGTGGCCGCATCCTTACGGGGTGAGCAGTTATTATCTGCGAGGCGGCGAGGGCAAGAACAAAAGCCTCACGTAATTAGACCGGCCACAGCAATACATAAATAATTTGCCTCACGTCGCTTTGTTCACGAGCAGGTTTTTATTTAACGCTCTTATATCAGGAACAACACTCGGATCCCGCTGATAGCGGCATCCGTTCACCTTTTATCTCGCTAACATCGCCCATCCCTGCTTGTACAATGTAGGTTAATTTTAATCCACATGCCATGATTGTAATGGTTGCTAACTGGTATAAGTACAATCGTCACATTTATATCTTTGAATTGTGTGCCTACACTATATTAATTCACATGTAATTTTTGTCATGGTTGATAATTTGACACTTTGACAACTTCTATCTCAACTATCATATGTCCAAAAAGTAGAGTTTGCTGAGGATCACTCATAAACCATTGACTTGGGTTTGTAGGTCAAGTCAAATCAAATTACGTAGGTGTCGACGATGTTTAATTTACTAAAGACGTTACACATATAATTACACGTATACCCTATAATTTTTCCCTATTTTCCACGTGGATTACGAATCATTAATGTAATGGTTATTAAATTGGTACTTCCTTTAAATACAGAAGTTATATTACATAAGAATTAGCGAATGTGGCTTAATTTTCCTGATTTCAATCCGAAACTCGAGAGCATGTTAATTTGGTACTTATATTTAGGTTTCGTTACATAATGTACTTGTAAAATTCAAATTACAGTCGTTTTGTGCCAACTTACTAATTTTAAAATTGGCTCAGATTAAATTCACTTTGTACAAATTAGAAAGTTAAGTTTATTTCTTCTAACGTACTACGCTTGTTCGTGCCAAGATTGGCTTTTGGCTTAATGCTCTATATTCCACTTGATTTTAAGCAACGTCAGTAGAAAGTTAGCATGTAGTGGCATTAAATAAAATCTCCTTAAAAATAAATTACTTACCCACAAATTAAATACGAATCAAATCATTTGTCTTGTGAATAAAAGATATGGGATCATTAAATTATAAAGTTATGTTATTTCTACTTTTCAAACGAAAAACATTTACAGAACTTAACAAATGATCAAATCGCGCTGATTACTCCAAAAGTAAGTTGTAGGTACAACATCCTGTTGCTGAACGAAAAGCGTGGAATGTTTAGTTATAATGAAAACGTAGAAACTAGTATAATACATTTTAATTTTTACAACGTTCCCTCATTACGTAAACAACGAATATTTCGTCGCCGAGCGGCCTTGAAACGTTTCGGCGCTCTGTGCAGGAATCCAGCGTTTTGTGTAAAAGGAAAAGAAAATTTGGGTTGTTGCGCTTAATGAAACAAACTGCGCGCGGCGACATGTAAGCCCCTGAGCCCTTTGTACCTTTGAGCCAGCGGCTGACCCGCCTTTGTACCGCCGAATACTCATTGCGATTAAAACAACCCTTAGGCGAAGGACAAAGTATACTTTACTTTCGGAGTGCTGATTTTTTTATTTATTTAATATTATGGAACCAACCCGTCAAGTGAGAGTCGAAGGAACAACGCTCCAATTTAAATACATAGTATTAGATGAACATATTTTGATGATGAGGTCACCGCTCAATCGCGAAGCAATTTTTGTTTCTAAAATATTTATTTATAAGTCGTTTCGAAATAATTTGCACTTAAACCAATAAGGTCTTGTCGTACTTGTAGCACATCGAGCTGAGTTGGGACCTATAATTATTTCGTTTATAATTTACATGATAGGTACCCACTTTATCCAACACATAAGCCACTGTTCTTATGAGCAGTAATGAAAGGAAATATTTACTAAGTTTGAAATAATTTTCTATAAAAGGAAATTAGCACACGGAAGCCTATAGAAACAAATTGGAACATCTAAAGGACTTAAGTCCTTTGTGGTGCCCTCGCCGCATTGTGCCGTGCGCAAATATTGCTAATTTCGAAATGAATTCTAGTTTGGACCAGACATTTTGAAATAAGTATGAAAAGTAATTTCAATGAATTAGTGTGCTGGCCCGGCGCACTTCGTAACGTCTGAATCATTTTCCCGTCCCTGTCCGTTTAAATTGACACAACTTATCGTATTTGAGACAAACACTAAATGTTAAGTAAAGTTTACCATAATAAATCAAACCACATATCGCTCCTTCGGTGCAACAATGACACAACTGCCCAATTTGTTATTTTACATGAGAGCACTTATACATTTTTTTTATTTATTTCCGTATTACTAAAATATTACCCGGAGTAGGTATAAAATATTTATTCAATTAATTAACT
>DWGW01000512.1:0-14594 GCA_018247775.1 Udranomia orcinus
TATTAATAAAGTTAGGACACTGACATCTGTATGTTATTGATTAATTCTTTATTTTTATTTTTTATTTTTGTATTACTGAAAATTGTGTAAAATATGTATGTATCATTGTTTGCTTCGATTATGTACCCGATATCATATATTTTTGTAAAATATTTATTAAGAGAACGAATGACGTGTTCACCTGTAATTGCGGGTGCACGATTTTTAATTTCTGTGCTGTAATTTTTAAGATATGTTATTGTGTAGCCTGCGTTGGTGAACCTTAATTAAATAAATTAATAAATAAAATAAATAAATAAGAAGTTCTAACGTGCATTGTCGGTGCGCAGACGATAACGGACCGGTCGCTGCAGCGCGTGGTGGGCTCGCTGCGCGCGGCGAGCGAGCAGGTGTGCGCGGCGTGCGCGGCGCGCGCCCCGCTCGAGCACGTGCGCGCGGCCGCCTACGAGCTGGCCAAGGCCACCAAGCTGCTCGTCACGCACCACCAGCCGCCCGCCTCCTAGCGCCGCGCGCGCTTCGCCTGCTGCTACTGACCGCGCCCTCGCTGCCGAGTCATGTGATCCGTCAGTACTCACGGTACGACTGATGGTCGGTGACTGTTTCACTCCTGAGCGGACGTGTGTGATACGTTAATGTGTTGTGCGAATGATGATTGTATGATTTGTGCTCTATATTAGGCACGTGAATCGAGTCTATTAAGCTCTGGCGGTGTGATGCTATATCAAGTGTGAACAGAGAACATGTCCTATATTAAAAAGTTAATAGAGACACCACGCCACAAAAAACATGTTTTAGAACATTCAGAAATAAGAAAACAGTTAGTTCAGTTCAAGTATGAATATTGAAGTATATGTTGTGACTAGACACTATGCGTGATGTAATCTGCTATGTGTGAAATAAAAATGGTAGATCTAAGTAAGGGTTCAGATAAAATTGCTTGCTTCTGTGATGTGCGAAGCGACTCTTATTTGTATGAATATTTTAGTAAATAAGACAAAATATATCTTTCGTATTCATTCATATAAGAGGTTTATGTCCATTTTCACAAATACTAGAAGACACTTAACTCCTAAATATTTAAATATTGCGCAAGGCCGGAAATTTGTAGAAGGCCCAACAAATAAAGACAAACTACCTAGGTTTACCTGTGAACCTGACATGAGACTAACCCTCTTGGAAAATTTTCATGAACCTAATTCTATGTTGCCACCACCATTGCCATGAAGTATCTTTGTAGAAGGAGGAGAATTTCTAAGTATTCAAACATCTCATGTTAAAATGCAACCAAATAGAATATGCACATCGAAATATTAAGTCGTCAGCATTTGCCCAGGGCTATGTCAGCGTTAGAAAAAGACAATATCTTTGACAATACTTACATATAAAAAATATCGTTTTTCCATTCCCCTAAGTGATGGTTTTTGCGATAAAGAACTTTAGAACCTTTTAAGCTTTGGAGGCACCACTGACATTTCTTCAACCTAACCTAACCAAGGCTTTCCAAGTGAGAAATCCATGTTGAGCATGGAATGAACCTGATGGTTTGATAAAACTAATTTTATTTTAAAAAAACTCCCTTTCATTCCCTTGTAGGACTTCAAACCGTACTTCATTATAAACTGGTTCGAGTGGTTAAGAATGAAATGTTAATAGACAGATTTACTATCGCATTTATAATATTAGTCAGGATTTCCATTTAGAATTCTTCTAGTGTTTGTGAAGTTGGCATTCCTGTAGTATAGAATAAGAGCCGGGTAGGGCGGTTGTTTCTCTGTGTTCAAAAAGGCTAGGCTAGGTTAGGTTAGATATTTTCACAAATATATTGTATGCCATTGTTGAAATGTTATCAAAACGAAATTGACATATTTTGTCTGTTTTGCAGTTATACTGATGTGAAATGGTGCATAAATAATTGTATGTGAGCTTTAATATAGTTGTATAATGCACGCTACAAATTATATGTATAAGTTCATTATTTGAGATTCAACATTCAAATAGTTTCAGTATAAATATTACAATTACATAGAAACTCATTATATCCACAAAATTAATTGAAAAAAGCACTATTATGTTAAGAGTTTGAGATATCATTTGGATATTTGGTTTATTTCTTGTAATTAATAAACAATTACAATATTATTACACCCACATCCTTAAATATAATGGATTTTGTTAAAGCTATATGTGTGCGTATTTGATTCAAGTGTAATCATATTGATTTCACTTAAACAATTATTGGCTAAAGTGCAAATTACTGTAAGAAGTTACTATGTATTTAGGTATATGTAAAGACGTAGTTTCATGAAATTGTGGTTCCGTTCGAAACGCCATGGTATACAGTTTGTTGAATATACATAAGTACACAAATGTTTCGTCATGTTTAAAAGATGCTCTTACACTCGTGCCTTTAATATATTTTCAAGCGTGTACACGTGTAAATAAAAACTTGTAGTGAACATACAGGCGTTATATGAAACACCAAAAATTGTTGTAAAACTGTATGTATATATAGTAAGCCATAACTCATTTTGCTTACTCATTAATCGTGATTGATTTTGGCAGAAAAGAACATCGTGTGACTTTCAATTTGATTATAAAGTCCGTTTTTACTAACATTAGGAGGCTAAGTCGGTGGCAATAGTGGCATATGCAAATGCAATGCAATAGCAAGAGCCTTCTGTCTCTAAGAGCAAGTGTCGGGGCAACATCTTTTTATGTGGTTTGTAGCGGGGTCTTCTTTTTTTTATCGTCGTCGAATTGTACTGTATAGGCAATATTAACTAATATGATAACGGCCCGAGTTATTTTTCGGCCCTGGACTAAACTAAAGTATTATTAGACCATCTTCGGACATAGGATCTCCTAGTATTGATAAAATTGAATAATGATGTTCTAAAAAAACAATGCAATATTCGATTTGTTGAATCACATATAAGTGTGGTGGTGTGCTCATTTTTTTAAATACCAATAATTCGTACACATAACTTATTAATACTATACACAAAAACAACTTTTCTGTGTTTCTCATTTTACTATTAAGACTGCAATATACAAGCTATTAATGAGATTAGATAATTATATACTTGATGGTTGATAAGTTAACGTCTGTTGTGAATATTATTAGTATAGTTGTTCCGTTTTAGGAACAAGAATCTATTTTACTTATTCAATTGCAAAATAATAATATATTCAATATTAGTTATAGCGATTTGATTTTTTTGGAATCTCTCTCTTTGTCGGCTCTTTCCGCTATCGATATGTATCGCTTAAGTATTAATATGCGATCAATGTTCAAAAATTCCGTTTTTAAAACGGAACAACTGTTATGAAACGATAAAAATATATTGTTAGAAATTTATTATGACAATGTTGTAAAGACGTAGACGCTTGACGCTTTAAATGTGACATATGCAATGCCTTTAGATAGGGAATTGTAAAAATGAAATACCAAATCGTCAATAACGATTTTGTCGTGTTCGCTTGACCGTAATGTTACCTGTGATTAATGTAAATGAATTCATATTTCTAATTCAAAAACATTTGTTTTATATATACCTAAGGGAGCACTTACATTTGTCATTGTGAATTTGTTACACTTTATTTTACAAGTTACACCGGATCAGAACGCAGAACGCCTTAACTGAGAAGATCCACAAACAAAATCAGCAGGCTGCGTTTTTTTGTTTGTTGTAAATCCATACGATGTACACTTACAATACAAACGTCAAAATAATAGTTATTTTGAAATACTTACAACACAGTGACCATTATTTTTCTTTCATAGAAAAAAAATGTGGATTTGACCTTTTTCAGATAAAACAATTTGAGCTTATAAAGATGTAAAAGTTTTATTTGCCCAAAATTTAATGATTTTTGCTAGCTTGGTCTTGATGCAACAAGTCTGTGTCTCTGTGTGTACTGCTTAGAACAAGTCAGAAAATAGTTAAATAATAAATAGTTCATTTGACTTTTTGCTTCAATAAGAGAATTGAATAAATTTAATACGACTCATATGTATAGTTTACTAACTGTTTATGTAAAGAACATTTGTATAAGAAATTCTTAAAAAATATATTATATTTAATGTAATCAAGATGTTGTATTTGATTTAATGTTAGTTGAAAAGGAATTGTTGTACCTAATACATTTATGTATGTCAAATAATGTATCTTATGAATAATCATCAATTTGTCCTTATAGTACTTTCCTTTGTTATTGTTTCTGTTGGACATCAGAAAAAGCTTATATTAAAATTATAAATTTAATGTATAATTAATTTAATATCTACACTGAATCCACATTTTTCTAAAGATAAATACACGTCACATTATTGAAACGATGGAATAATATTAATTATTAATATTAAAACATCCAAATTCTATAATTAAAATGATGTTATGACAGTATTTAGGTTTATATAGTTATGTAGTATATGTTCATTGGTAAGTGCCATACACGTGTGTGCGTACTTTGAAATTGGTGTTCATTTAGCTATAGTATCGATTATATTATTACATATAATTTATGAAATAAAAAAATAAATGCAGACAGCAAAAAAGGGTAGTTTCACAAGAAACTTATGCGACATGTTTATTTCACCTTTGAGTTTCTTCCTAGTTTTTATAATATTCAAATTGTTTAATTTCAAATTATTTGGCATTAAGCATCATTCAGGTTGAATTCAGATAACTAAAATCACCTGCATGTATCTACCCTATTTAAACTCATTTACATGTTCAATGAATTATCGATATACTAATTAAAACATATTTAGTTTATGAACTTTATAGACATGTACCTAATAATGTAATAATTTATGATTAATATGTGAGTTATCATGAGTTGTTGTGTTATGTTGTAAAAAGATTGTCGTCGCTTTTCGATTTGACTTTATTGTCAGTCGAATGCACTTGTCACAAATCGCAATATCTCTACGCCAGTACTCTTCGTCATTCCATGAGTTGTGTTCTTCGCTGTATTTGTGTCGTCTCTTCTTTATATAAACTCTAATTAAGAATAGATTTTAAAATGGTATACCACTCTACCTTAATACAGTGAAAGATTGGAATTGTTATTGTCATTTCTATTAGCAATTATTAATCTTATATACTTCCAACGTTCGTCTTCAGTATTGGTATGTAAATTTTATTGTGAAATAAAAATATTTCTTTAAGGTTATTAAGGTTGTTATTAATGTAAGCGTTTGTATTGTACGCATTGCTGGGCCGATCGCGATATTCATATATTTTCTTGTTTTATTTTCATTTGATATCTGAAGTGGTTGTCAATGTTTGAATGCTATTAGGTATATTATTATTATTTTCTATTTACATTAAATAATTTCAACTCGTTTAAATAACGAGAGATTAGGTATATTTTTTAAACGCAGTATTACGTAGCGAAATTGTTTTTACTCGTATTATATTTGTATTTCCTTATTTTAGGATGTATTCTAGATCAAACCGATTCTACAATTTACAAAACGCGGGAAAAAGAAAAAAAAATTAACAATCATGTCAAAGTGACATCTGTCTTTCTTGACATACAAAATACGGTTTTTTTATGGTGCCGATACGTCATTGTTGTCTATGTTTGGTCTCCAATGCATCCACAAAATATGCAACATAGAGGTGCTTACTTAGTTTCCTGTGAATTGCCCAGTGCAAGTACCCAGTACCCATTGAATTTGATGAAAATCGTGCCTGATATGATATAATATATAGTACATATATTCATACAGTTGTTAGATAGCTATTACCTGGTAGATAGGTCTACTATATTGCGTCAGTTGTGTAGTTTTTTATACGAGAGTTTCACAAATATCTGTATGTTGATAGCTGTATAATGTATAGTTAGTTGGAAATGTGAATTTTAAATATTATATTAGATATTGAATTATGAATTGCGATTGTCTCAACTGCAAATGGAAATCTAATTATTTTTTTGTATTAGAATTTTGACATTGGAATAGTTTTATAAGCGCGTAAAGATTATTGTTCTTTATTCTTCAATGGTTCTTTATAAATTTACAACAAAGCTTTTCTACGTGATAATAATTTTTCATATTATTTTTATATTAAATTCCGTAATTTTATACATGTCGATTTTCTTATAAAATATAAAATGTAAATGATATAAAATAAAAAGTTTCTAATGTTATTTCGTAATTGAAATCATTAATAGCAATCTGCAGTTTATAAAAATTTAATCCCAAAAATGAATAAGACTAATAAAATTTACGACCTACCTCCAGTTTCTAAATTTTAACGGTAGATCGATTTCAGAATCCAATTTTTATTATTAATATAATTTTATTAAAATATTGAAGTAGTTTTATCCTGTAGGTACTTTTAAATGTATTTTTTGGAATATAGTGTACAAATTTTAATGCATCTATATGATTTCTTGTGGGAGTGGGGTAAACTAAACATTATTGCAAGTGCCAAACTGTCTCGACAGGTGTTGTCGAAAAATTGAATTTTACTATATAGAAACATTATATCAATATGAATAACGATTCGTACTATCAATTGTTAAACAATGACAGTTATTGATTAACTTAATACTATAATTTCATTGTACATCTTAGAAACTTTTGATAGTTTGACTAAATCGACATTGATGGTATAGGTGCTATGAGACAAAAGTTGCTAACTTTTGCTACCGATTGACCACCAATAGTGGACTATAAAGTGGAGATAGTTGTGGCAGCAAGTGGATAAGTAAGTGGCTCAAAATTAGAGATAAATCAGTGCTGACCTGATGCCGCCCTCGTCTAGATTGACTTGTAGTCAGTACAGCGATGTCGCGTCGGTGCTGACTTCCATATCCCACTTGATTATTTGAAAGTCAGCGAATTGGCACGGGCTTACTTTTGAATGAATTTTGTATCCTGTATAAAGCTGACTTTATTTACAAACTCTCCCCGTGATTCTATTTGCAGTAGGGACATTATTAATGGAATGCTTTTGTATGGAACGTGTTAGAGTATTCATTGAATGTTTGTACAAGTTTAAAATAATGATTATTATGTGATCACTGGATGTGCCAATGTTTATGTAAAAGACGTATAGTTTAAGCGGGCATTCGGAGCGTTTTGTCGATACGCTTATTGAAATTCTTACACAATACCCAATACCTATATAAGAATGATAATGGTTTGAACATCTAGATTATGAACTTCATTGTTATAACACGTATGGTCTGGTGGTGATGGAAATGTTTTAAAGCGACCAAAGTCATTTGATATTTTATAACTCATGCATACATGGTACATTTAATTATACCAACGTTGAAATACTTCAAAAGCAGCGACAAAACACTCCGATTACCGCATTTAGGATAAATAATTGGTTATGCACTATTGTAACGGATCCTGCTTTTAAAAGTGGTTCAGTAACTCTGTACATATAAGCTTTACCTATAGAACAAGAATCATGAGCTGCTTTCAAAAATCCTATTAACCCAAAGACTTCTGTAGAAATAAATATCAAGTGTCCTTAATAATAACACAAAGCAGTAAATTCTAGCATTCATAGTGAGTCGCACGGTAGGTAAATTACAGTTGAAATTAATTAATTCAACAATTGTGATCTTAACTTTTTCTCACGAAAAAAAACCACAAAAGCAGGATCTCGATCCAATTGGAAGAAAATACGGAAATTTATAACGTTTAACATAATAAATTTTATTATTAATTTGGAATGATTATTTTATTTTTTCTCTTTAAAGTGCTTCCTAACGAATCCCGTCACGTAGTAAGCGAATCTAAGTAGCATGTTTGGCGCCTCTGGCAAATTATACTACCGTATCTGACTGACTTTTAAAACAAAACAACAGATTTATTTTGTATTTAATAGATAGACAGTTCTGGGATAGACTTATTATTAAGCATATCTAAAGAGATTTTCGACAATATTTGTAGGCCAAGTACTGAATGTTCCCACACCTGTTTATTTCATCTGCAATTTTTCTCATCAATAATATGAATCAAGTTTCGAATCATAGAGTTACAGACATGTGAGCAGATAACAACTTCTTTATAAAATTACCAAAACGTGCAATGCATATACACACATATCCTGCCAACCCAATTTGTCACCCCGAGCTCTCCCTAACTGCAATGACGTAAGAGGGTGCACATTGGACCCTAAGGTTTAACTAACCGACGCCATATTGTATTGCGACCCCATTCGTTAGATTGCTAATGAGTTTTATCCATAGGTACAACCTGATATGAATTGATCTAACAGCACAGAGTGGTACGTCCATTCACGTCCTAAAAATTGAAATACGAAAGACGCAACAATACAGTTTCTGAGTTTCCGATCACGGCAGAGGTACTAGAAAAATGAAAGCACAGAGGTAAAGAGGTTATGCATAAGGTAAATGCAAAAAATGCATTGTGGCATATTCATTGCATTGCAGGTATACCTTACTTATCACTTACGGATACCTACTATGCAATGAATATGTTAAATTTATATTCATAACTTCGTGTTATTAAAGGAAACTTAAAAACAAATAAACTTGGCTAAAATTTTAAATGAAAAAACTGGAATTGTTTTAAAACTTTTATTATCATTACACTAAATTTTGGTTAGCAGCTTGTTACTTGTAGGTAAGTGAATGCTTTACAAAAATACTCATTTTACATTCAAGTAATGTCCAAACGAAAACACTGAAGAAAAATACAATCAACCTCTAGTCGTGTTAATGCTAATGACTTGGAATTGTTTCTTAGAAAACGGTCTCTTCGTGAGTGATATTCACTTAGAATATAGAAAATATGTAGATGTCTACATATTATGAACTTGTACCGAACTAAATTATTTAAAAAATACGATTTGTACTATGAAAATTAGTTATTAACGAATAAATACCAAAATTCTAGTGGTTGTTCTTAATAAATCTTTTATTATTCGCGTTGATAAAATGATAATAACATCCAATTAGATAAATTTAATTTTACCATAACTTATTTTTAACAGGGCCGTAGACATTAGGCATTTTCTATCCATCTATACATTTTTAATATATTTTTTACATTCTAAGCGTTAACCGCAAAGCGTAACATTTTTAATGCGATCATAGTAAAGCATTTTGTGTCACCTGTTAGGTTTTTATACATACAACTATTCATAATACTTATGTTATAGGTATATTACAGACTCTTTAACCCTGAATGTTATTAGTGTATTTGTAGACATATATAATACCTATTAGTTTTTTTAACGATAGTTTACCTTACGCATAATACATTGCAAACTGTTGAATAAGTCATGCCCAGAACAAAACTTAAATTCCTTGAACGTCCCATGAACGTTACAAACATTAAATAATATAATTTGGATCTTAAAAATTATTAAGTTGAAATAATTTACAGAATCGAAGAGAAATTAAATAATTTATTTTCCATCGCTTACGGAATTCGATATCCATTAGGTAAGTCATATATAATTTTCACTGTAATATATCAAGTATCATAGCAAAATATATATCTATATCTTCATAGCAAATTGACACAATGTGATCATAAGTAGCACTTCGGAGATTTACAATATTATAAAAAATCCATACCCATCTCAGGCGCACGCTACAATTAGATTATGGCCGATTTATGTAATGCCTGGTACATGTACAAGATCAATGATTGAACACGATAATTTAGCGTATTTTAATTGACTTTCCAGAATTGATAGAAAAATTGGTCAGACAAAGCAACGCTGTAATCTGAAACCTAGATACATGGTGGGTAACCCAGCCCCAACAACAGGATTATTTATCTTCCCTGTTCACCTTATTACAGACGTTTATTAGTTCTATACTGGTTTATAGTAGAAGTGTTAATAGGTATTGCTGTGTCCTGACTTGAAAGGCTTGTCGAAACAGACTCATTTTGAAACCATATCGAGAATTAAAGCCAATGTTGATCGACTCTGCTAACACTTATTTTTGAATTTGATCTTAATTCATGACAGTGACTACAATTAATAGTGCTGTATGCATTTTTGTTACTTGTTAATAAATCGAGTTATCATCAAAAACTGTCACTGATATACCGAGTTAGATCAATCGTTCGACTCTGCATTTAATTGGACACAAATAAATGCGACATCGCCCTATGCAGACCTATCTAAAATAAATACATAAAAGAACGATAATACAATAACTTGACAGCCACAAAGGTACGGTAACGCGGACGCGACAAGTTTTATTCAAGTCCAACTTTATCATGAAATCCACTATTTTCAAGAGCACTTCCATATGCAGATGGCTTGGTTGCCGCCAAAGTACATATAGCATATAGTAGTACACTCGTAGGTGATCTCGAAGCCGTAGCTCTCGCCGACCACGACGTGGAACGCCGGACCGAACTTCTTGTCCATGGACTCCTTGACCATCCGCGCGGCCAGCTCGTTGTTCTGCGAGAACTTCTCGCAGGCCGTGACTGACAGCTCCATCGCCTCTGTTCGCATCTCCTCCGACATGTCTGAATGCTGCAACAAATAACGATTACATGGAAATATAGATAGAGATAGAGACCTGTTTTAATAAGATATACTCGTACATTTTCAGGTCTGAAGGTCCTAGGGTAACAAATGCAGAGGTGCCTAATATTTAGCCTATTTCTATAATATATTAAAGTGATTTAAGGTCATTATGCTTTAATTGACAATTATTTCTAGTAATAATAGATCAGAAAAAAACTAAACTTATGAATTTAGAATGAAAATTTTGCGAATTTCGTTGAGGAAAACAACTTTGGACTTGGGGCACCCTCTTAGAGGCTCCCGGACAATAACCCCGCTTACCCTCTACCAAATACGGGCTTACACATTTTAAACACACATTAGATATATCATAATTAAGCAAAAAATACCTATTTATGCAGATTAAATCTACTTGAACGCATAGGATTTAGTAACAATGGATTACGTAAATCAATTACATATCACAAAAAATGAAATCGAAATGCTGAGTTTATTTGTGATTTCCAAACAATTTTGACGATCATCTATCATCGGCCGCTGAATGATACAGTGTGGACGGGTGGGGATCCACCTGCCAAAATAAACAGCTCACAAATGGAGCAGCTAAAGCTTATGCATTGCGCCAGTTTAAGAATACCCTCGTGAGGACTTTATCGGACGGATGAAGCGATATCAATTTTTCTTAACCGACTTCAAAAAAGGAGGAGGTTATCAATTCAACACGTATGTTTTTTTTTTGTATTAAAGGGAACTTACGGGCGCGTGTTTTTAGACGTTGATGTTTGATGAAAATCGATTGAGCCGTTTAAAATTTGTAGGGGGTGAAAACGGGGAGTAATTGCCACTCTGTCTCTTTGAGGCATCATAGCTCCATAACAGCATTTTTTTTGTGGTTATTTTGCTTTAAATTACATAATCATTCTTAATCTGTCCTAAAAGTAGTTTTAATTTGAGTTTTGTTTAAACAATGCGACTACTTTTTACAAGATACAGTACAATGGTTCTTATTTCAGATACGCAATTGGCTCGGTCGTGCAAAAATGGTATGACTATATTAACTATACCTACAAATATTTTTCTGCTTCGCGGCAAATAAAACAGCCCTTATTACGACGTACGGGTTACTTCCCAATGCTATCTGAGGAGGCGTGAGGCCACAATGCGCAATTGCGAATATACCGAGAAGTGGCCGACTTGTCTCAAGTGATTTTAAAACCCGTACTCACCGCAACGCATTGTGTCATTGCGGCATTTACACTGGAACGATTTTACTTGCATGTTTTAGATTTAGAACATTTCATAGGTTACCTTTTTTTAGAATACCATCAGTTAAGTAAGTTTCTTATTTGATTGTACCATGTCACAATCTGATATTACCTATACTACATATAAATCTAAAACATCTCATGATGTTCGTATCAATCGCAAGCATGAATTTCGGAAAATGAGGCTATTCGAAATATTTCGAGTTTCTTAATACTCGTCCATATTCTATCTAAAATGTTTCGTTTATATTCTACCCAAGATTGGTAATCTTACATGTAATGCTTTCTGTATGTATAAAACATTGCTTATAGTATTTCGCATGAGTGCGCTTTTGAGATCTATTGACATCTTGATATTTGAGTAAGTAAACTAATATTTGAATAACCAACATATTAAGTGGAAGCATGATCTACCTACTTATTTCTCGAATTTCTTTCCGAAACTAAAGAATTTAAATGGAAGACCTACTTTCAAACGCAATGTGGTAATCGATACAAGCAACATGTCGGTCACATCTTTCCTCACTTTTTATTGAACTTTGTCCAAACAGTACACAAATATGGCTGAAATGTTTTCTTATCCAAATATTATTTGACTTTTGATTCAGTTTTAGCGTCCTACAATCGAAGTGGTGATATTAAGTAATCGGTCCTGGTTATTCTAATAGATAGCATTAACTTAAATAGAATCTTTAGATAGACTATTGACTAGTTGTAGTCCATATTTATCAGTCAAGGAGGTTTGCTGCAAGCATAAGCATTCTTTTTTAAGCAGTTATTTTTAAATTAATGCTAATCATAAACGCCAGAAAGATAATTACTGAGAGCCACCTCAGTGGGGCCACGACAATTATGTAGCGAATCTTCAATAATACTTAATAGTCTTGGAAAAAAAAACAGATGCCGGCCAGATGGATGTTGTTTAAAATTCTCGACTAATTGATAATTTATAAAACTTCAACATACTTAATCCAATTCTGTAATACTGTCAAATAGAGCACCGAATTTGGACAACATCTTCGTGTGATTGGAGATCCTACGCTAGCAAATAGCAACGCTCCTTCCATATTAAACGAACATGACCTGCTACGTCTCATTAACAAATGAAGTGTAAGTAACGAATGTAACGATTAACATAGAATTTGCGGCGAATGGAAAGTTCATTACTATGTACCTAGTATCTATTCCTTACACAGTAGCGGTGTGAAGACTAGTACCGTCTGAATACTTCACTTGTATTCATAAACATAACAATGAATTATTGTAATCTTACGAGTCTTTGTATTGATAGAAACAACTGTCAACGGAAATAGAATAACATTTTTTGGGACCAAACTCTTAGGTATTTTTTTTTTCATTTTCGAAAATTTTGAATCAATCGTAAGTTAGGAATTGATCGTATAATATTCTTGACCTGAAAAGCAGAAGGGTCGATATGTGTAGTGTTGAGTTTAGGATACATGCCTTTATGCTTCTCAGATGGAGAATTTATATTTTAGTTCATATTTTCGAAGATTTTGAAGCAAAATTCGGCACATCGGTTATCGACAAATAATGTGACAAAATCTGTTTTTTTTAATTTAATTATACTCAATAGTGAATTAATGGAGAGACCTAAACCTTTTGCAGCCTAGATCTAGAAATGTAGAAGAGACCTTTCTTAGTTGGGAAGAGCGAGAGAGTCTTATTTTAAGTCTTTGTATTCGTATTCGTGAATTCGTACTGAAGAGTATTCAAACAGGACCTTTGTCACATCACTACCGGGGACATTGTTTTAGAATGCGTGCGAGTAATCCTATACGTCACGGTTTGCGCGCAGTAGGCCGATGCGCAAGAGTGGTGTTCCGGCTACCGCAAACGGACCTTGTTTTGCCCGAAATTTATTTCCTATTGAATCCCGCCTTACTTAGTTTAATGCACAGCCAGCACTTGAACTATCTTCAACCTACCTATGTAGATGGCCGGAAGATGGTAGAGGTAGAGGGAAGTAGAACCGTTTTACCGTCGTTCCTATTTCCCTGGTATTCGTTTCTTTCATTCTTTCGTGCTTCTTCCAAATAGTACATCGTAATAAAGGTGTTTTCTCGAGCGATTATTCGTGATGAATAGCATCGCGTTTGTAAGCTAATTCAATTCTGGTTTTATTTAAATTACTAAAGACGACGTATGATTATTAACTATGACTTTAATTTTTAAATCTTGATTTTGTGAACAGATCTGTGCTAAAAGATCGTATTATGTAGGTATAAAAAAAGAGCATTATTAAATTTGGTATTTTTTACACAAACAAATTAATTAATTTACTACGTACTCCTCTACAAATATAAAGTTCTTCAGTTACTATCTACAAAAATGTACATCTTACGTCTTAGAACTATTAGAGAAATTTTGATGTTGAGACTAATTATTATTTTTTATTAAAGATATAAAATCAAACTCAAAAACACTTTAATGGCTTAATCTACAAGGATTTATAATACCGTTAAAAGTATGGTAAATTAATATTTATTTAATTACTGTTAATTTACTTAAATACTTTTTTTTCGTATGTATTTTGTACAAGGTGTCAAAGATAGTTAAAACTATCCAAATCTTTTAAAACAATTGCATCTGAATAATACTTTGAGTAATAAAATATTAATGAAAATATAAGAAAGATACATTTCCTCACAGATTTGCCACTCACCCTAATCAGAGGATATGTGTGGACCACCTTTTCGGCAGCTCCGGGAGCGGCCGCGACCCCTTCCTCAGCCATCGTCCATGCAATCCAGAAACGTGACGAAAAACTAAATCGTAATAAAACAACAAAAGCACTCCAAAACGACACAGGCGT
>DWGW01000513.1:0-14588 GCA_018247775.1 Udranomia orcinus
TAATGCTTTTTAGCGTTAAGTCCGCCTTTTGTACCACTTCTTTGTTGGTCAATAAAGAATAAATAAATAAATAAATGTCATACGAAAGAAAGGCAGTAGTTGAAGAAGAGTAAACGACGAATATGAACAAAGTAACATATACAATCCCACAACTTAACTAACGCTTTAGACCATAATATGAACAAACATTTATTTTGAACCAGGTTAAAAGGACTCATTTAGATTGATTTTAATCTATTTACCTTCGTTGCAGTGCCGCCTCACCAGCTGATTCTGTACGACAAATCGGGCCGCGATGTTTCCGGCGTGGTCGGGCCACTGGAGGAGGGCAACGAGCTCGTCCTCATTTGCGAGGTCAGGGGAGGTGAGTAACGTAACAATTATTGCCTTCAGAGAAGACCGATCGGCTGCCAACCCGAGGTTTTGTCGCGTGATTTTGAACACGTTTCATTCTATTTAGTTTGACCAAGTCTGACGGAGATATAGATAACCTGGATTTAGGGTCATTATAATAACAAATAGTCTATGTATGGATACACAATTTGATATCAAAATAGTTGAATACATTAATGATATTATTTAAAAGTTACTTAGGTACTTTCCCGTCCGTCAAATTAACAATAATATTATTTTTGTTATACCAGCAGTCATGTCCACATTACCAAAAAATATTTTATATTCAAGCTTAGAATTCAAAGTAATGATTAGTATATAAAATTATTACCTTGAGCATGGTTTCTCTATACAGTTTTATTTAAAAACAAGGAAACGTCGCGTCATTGAAATTAGTTTTCTAAACAAAAGTTGCTTAAGAAACAAGCGCTGATTAAGGTTATTGTAAGCTTAAAACCATTCTTAATTTTCTAACAATGGCATACGGTGTAAACTATTACTGTTTGTTCGCGTGTAAGCTAACCATTCTACGATTCGAAATGAATGAAACGGATTAATTTAAGCAGATTGTGTAGAACCTAAGCTGAAGGAACCACAGTCGGCGGAATTCACAAAACACTTAGACTCAAGTTAAGTGGAGCGTCTAATTTTACGTCTGGGCTGAGGAGAAGGCCCCGTTTAGTGTCTTGGGGCGATGGATAACTTTACACGGGGTGCCATTTGGAGCCGATCTCTCACAGTGACTTATCGGCAAGTTTAAGAGCTATATATCAAAGTAAATGGTTTAATTTCTCATCTCCCTCTAGAGGGCTATGCCTTCAAGAAATCGCCTTGATTTGAAATTTGGTAAAATGCCGTTAAATTCAAATAGAAAACTATTTTATATTGTAGTTACTTACTTATTGTTTTTCTTACAAATTTTCTTACTCTCTTTATCTGTTTTTGCATCTCACAATTATTTTCGTTCTCTCACAAAAAATGTCAGGGTTTGTATACGTACGCATGTATGTACTTTATACCTCAAGTTAAAATTTAATGCTATAAGATATAAATTTTTGACTGAGTGTCAGAAATATATGCATACTCACAGTTATCACTGGCAAGCTATAAGAAATTGTAGGGTAGAAATGAATTAAAATATATCCAACGTTAATTTTCATAATTCAATTTCGCAAATGTATTTTCAAAAGCCCCGCGTGCATAATGAAAAAATGTGATAAAACACGTGCCACACATCACAAAATGGGTCAGGTGTAAGCATTCAGTGCAGAGAGCGATTTCATTCCAGAATTTCATATGCAAGATGATATTATTTTTGCATGCATGCATGTGGTCCGTTTATAAAATTCGGATTTTCGTGCTCTACTGATAGCAACTGTGGCGCATTAATCGAGTTATCGTGATGTAATTACGTTTCAACTTGCAGAATTCGATATTTCATTACTTTTCTCGCAAAATATACATAGAATATTACAGTATTGTAAGAATTTCAGTTATTTAACTTATTCGTAGATATTTTTTAGAACTTTCTAAGTATAAATACCAAAACGTGACTCGGGTTCATGATTGTTATTTTTAAATTTCTATTATTTTCACCTCAATCGTTTGATAGACTAACTCAACCATCTACTAAACAACGTCAACCAAAACGCTGAACTAACAGAAAGTGTGATAAAAGTACAATAAAACTCGAAAATCGAGCTAACTACAATCATCCGATACGTCTGATAAAAGACTGAACGTATGAATTCCCAGGAAAGAATGAAGACGTCGGAAATCGACAACTTAAACGGAAGTTCGAACGAAAAGCGCCGCAACTTATCCGTGGGGGAATGAAAATGTGCTGCGATTCAAACTTTCGAACATTGTGTCTTTTGACGTTGTATTCTTGCGTTTCTGTATTGATTTTCACAGTCAGCTCGAAAGTCGCATTTGGAAAATCATAACTTAAATAATATAAAAGAAATCCACCCCGGTTTAGCTGCTGGCCAATGATCCGCGTTAAGTGTGATGGTTTTTTTAATCCGCTCTCAAAAAAACTATACTGAAATGAGTTGTGGTGTTTTGTATTTTTTTTTAAATTACTAGCATGTCAAAACATACTAGTAATTTTATTGTTCACGTCAATAGTGCAATGGGGTAGTGAGGATCGAACCCACGACCTTTCGATCGTCAGTCCGTCACACTACCCATTGGGCTATTGCCGCTTAATCGTAATATTATGTAATACATTTATATTCTTGGTAAAAGCCTTATATCTTTGAAATTATGTAACGTTATATTGTAAAAGTATATTCGTCTATAAAGAACGTCCACTTTAAAGAGAAAACTTAGTAAAACAAATAAAATCAGTCTTGATTAAAACGCGAATCATCATTTGTAATCATTTATTTATTGCAATAATACAATCACGGTTGCGTATCTGATCAAAAACATCTTAGCACTCTATTAAAATTGCATCGTTTTATTATAGCTCGGCCGATAATAATACGGCCGGACCGCCACTGGGACTCGCTGACTTTATTCCCTTTGCCGATTATATTGGAGATACGTGAGTAAATAACGCAACCACGTATTATAACCATCCGAGAGTAGTAATCGAGAACCGCTGTGGAGGCACGATTGGATGGTTGAGAAAAATGACACAAATGTGAAATAGTTTCGTAATTCGGAAGTAGATCGGAAGATCAAATTCACGGTTAATGAAATCAAATCTAACGTTTAATTTCACAGCTAGATATTTAATGAAGAAGTTGAAAGCGTCTCGGAACATTTGTCTCTATCATAAGACGCGTATTAATAAGACATTAAATACCATTAATAAACGCTCGAAGATTTTGATTAATATTGACTAGAAAAGCCGATACGGCGAGGTGAGAATAAAATCTGCCGGACGATAGGATTAATAAATTTGTCTAGTGGAAACGCCACGCTTTCACCGTCCTCCCTATCCGCGTGTGTTTCCACATTTTTCAAGCTATAAATCATATTTTTTCACCGGTGGTGCTTTTTGCGCACGTCCTCTCGGTTTGCTCGGGCGTACTGTCATTTTTTTCATACGGACATGGGAGTTTGCACTTGCCGTTCGCTTTTGTTTTGTACAGCGAATTTATGATTAATACATACCAATGACGCGGCTAGGTTGAGCAACCCCAGGGTCGTTTCCGTGGGCATTTGTCTTACTTAGGCACTACCAGCGGAGCGCATGAAACGGACGGCGTTATAAAGCTCATACAAACGATTTCGATAATGCCTCCCTGATGTTATTGATTTGAGGTCTTAATCCTGAGAAATATTGCAAAATGTTTTGTCATTCTGGGTGGATGTAGTAATATATAAAGTGGCTTAAGTTGGCAAATAAAACAAATCCAACGCCCTCTATCCTCTAAAACAATGCGTATAAACAAGACGTTGCCCGAAGACGCGTTACTTGTTGAATAATCACGACGCAGTAAATTTCAATTTAGCTACCTCAACGGGAACAATTTAATTTAATTGCCAAATCATTAAGTTAAGCACAAAATATTAGCAGACACTAGCGCGGCCGAATTAATAATGCCCGGAATAAATAAACAAATCAATGGAACGTTTGACTTATGGAAAAAATGGCGTAGTGCCTACATTAATACGTGGCTATAAATTAAAGCGTGGCTTAAAATTAAGACAACAAGCCTCTTTAATCTACAATAAATGGTGGTCGTCGCTCCAAGACCGGTTCCGGTCGAGATGGAGGTGCAAAAGAAAAAAGAATAATCCGGTCCGGAGCGGGTCCAAAATATGATAGGCATCCATAATACAACATGGCCGCTAAGCTCCTATTTCCGTCCCTCTCACTCGTGAGACTCCCATGTATAGTTGTTTCATTTTATTAGGTTGACCACATGTGGAGTGGCCCGCTAAGCCTAACCTTGATATCATACTCTCAATTCTACGGGGTGTTGAGATTTCATTTCGCAGATGAAGTGAATGGTCACAGAGTTATAGTAACAAAAACCTGAAATATTTGTCGTGCAATTCGTTTTATTTTCTTTTAAAGGGCTTACTTTTTTCATATTTACTTATAATTATACTGTTTTAAGCTAGCAACAGATACTAACTACATTTACTCATAGATTAAGCCCACTGTTAGGCTCGGATCTCCTTCACGTAAAAGATAAATAAATTAGCCTCTCTAAATTAAACTTTATTCTTATGTCTTGAATCTCTAAGTCTAAATTTCTACATAACACCAAGGCAAAAAAGGAATTTCCTTTTCAGAATTAAATAAGTTTATACTAGAACATTAATAATTTGGCAATACTGTATAGTTTTTATTTAAATACAATAAGAAGAAATAACGAGCATTGATAAAATATTCATTGTCACACTTCCGTTCATAAGTAAAATAATAAATAATGCCTAATAATAGCTTGAAGTTAATTACCCAAGTAAATAATTACCAAGTAATTTCTTACTTCATAACTCAGACTTATATCTTAGGTATATGTTTAAAATAAAATTGTTACTTTTTCTCTTAGATCCACAATACCATAGCAACAAACCAAAATTTACATCTTTAAATAATTTAAACCGAAAGTCGAATTGCTCAGTGCTAGCTGGAGAAAGAACGAAAATAGCTAAATTAGGAATCGATAAACAGTTTACACTACGGCGTTCAAAACATTGCTTACATATACACCCTATATAGGCGCTAGCTGTCCCCTCCCGCCAACGCACCAACCGAACGACGAGACCACAACATTCCACATTATTACCAACACCACCTTATAAATAAAACCGCTTATACGTGAGCTGAGCCTACCTGGCCACAAATCTCACAAAAGTATAATGTAAGTAGGCATATCTACCTTGTTGACATCTCGCCCGTTACATAGATTTGTAGCCGTCGGCCGTTCTTTCGTGTTTTCGTAAATAGACTTATCTAGTCACAGTTTTACCTAATGCCGTGTTTGTTTTCTTCTTTCTCGTATAATTCTTATGTGGTATTGCAATCTTCTTATTATATTCTCGTGAATCTTCTTCTCGTTATGTTTATGATTTTTCTTACAACCACTTATAATCACTAGTTCACCTGCTAACTTAAACTCATTTCATTGCAGTATATCAAGACCTGTCTGTCTCATTTCGATTTCAACAAAATACTGAACTGCACAAATCCGTTTGTGAATTGCAACGAAAACGAATCCAGATAGTCTTTGTAGTTCGCGAATAATATTCAAATGGCTCCAATCGGCAGGTGGTCAATTGTTGTATGTCCATTGTCTATGTGTCCACTGAATCCTATTCAATTCTTTGAACGCCGGTGGTCACTTTCGCTCGCATTCTTGCGAATTTAGTAACACTTAAAACTTTCAATTTCCATTGTAAAGAATTGCATACAACCAGAGCGTTGTTTTGAACTGTTTTGTTTTCGTATTTGTGGCCACTCACCCTTAACTCGGTTGTAAATCAGTGAACACTTTCTTTTGAAATTGACGTGAAAGGAGTAAAGAAAGTACCTGTACCATTTTGTACTGATTCGCCGATAATAAATTATACAAATTCTTAGTGTTATTTGCAATATATTTAATGACCGTAACAAACGTGACTTCACGTTTAAAGTCCGATTCTAATTTTATTTTATTACCTTAACAACCTTGTAACTGTTTACAATTTGCAGTTAGATTTTGTGAAAAGTATCCAGAATGTACCTATATGAAGTATATGTGAGTATTTGATACACGTTTTAAATATTCAGGTTTCACTTTAAAAAGTTAAGTTTTTATAAAGTGCACAGCTGTATATTCTCAACTATAACTACACAACTATAATCTGTTTTGCTTTACATCCCTAAATCTTGTATGTCTGTAATAAACTTTTTTATAAAGTAATATTTAGGAACTTATAACTAGACATATAAAATAAGCATTAAAGGAGCGTTATAGTACCTATAGTTATTGTACAACGTTGTAACAAAAAGCGCGCGCCGCAAACCGTTACAGGTCACAGTTACAGCACGTTTGAATTATTGGAGGATGCCACGCATTTGACCCGTAACGAGGGCAAAGAACAAAGATCCTAATTCTATTGAAACACCATTATCTAATAACCCGATACAACATCCATCACTACGGCGTCCCACGTCCCCCTCTCACTTCCATATCATTAATCAGAATCTATAAATATTGCGCCGACACTTGTGTATCGAATTTTGGGTTTTTTAACTCTCGATAGTGGTTTCCTGTTGCATTTAGTGAACGGTTCCTGTTACTTCGAAGAATATATTCTATAATCAAATAATTTCCAATTATAGTGTTCGATCTCGGTGCGACGGCACCGCTAGCCCGAAACAGTGTTCTTATTTCAAAACAACATAACTTTTGAAGGTAGAAAGAAAAATAAATGTATAATTATCTGTGAATGATTACAGATACGAAAGTAGATTTATATATAGAGGCATCAGTAAATATAACCATTATTATGATGATTTAAACAACGCAGCCCGATTATTTGCTTCTTAGTCTTATAATTAGGTATAAAGCTAACATCCAACACCTACTGTTGCATCCAATTATCATAAATAATAATCACATTACAGTCGCTATAAATATTTATATGTCTGTTAATAGAAACTCAATATCTTAGCACCAATAGCGGGACTCGAATACTCGTAGAAACGAGCCAAGTAATCCTTTAAGATCATTCAATCTCTAAATAATTCACTTGTCACCAAACACGAACCGTTAAATGACTAAGCCGTACAAATTAATGCCGTGCATTTCTAAAAGCATTAACCGTAAGTGCCTGAACATAAAACTGATAGGTATGCAATATGTCCGAGCTATCAATCTGAAAGTTCGTATAAATCGGTACAACTAACAATCAATACAGGAAGCGGATTTTTCCGCGCGATCATTACCGAAATAGTTTTTTATTCAATCGTGTCTGCCAATTTTAATTGCTTAATGGTTTTTTAACTCGCCATCATTAGTATGTTTGATTTTATTGTCTAGGTTTTGAAGTTACTGAATACAATACAAATGTTATATAAGCCGCTTGTTTAGGTAATATTCTTTCAAGAAATGGTTTCTTGTAATACCCTAGTAAGTATTGATTACAGATGGAAATCAAGCAATAGATAAATACTTCTAACGTTTCTAACGTTCTTTAACAATTGTGTAATTTAATTAGATCCTATCTGTGTGTATTGAAGATACGACACAAGTTATACACCAAAAGAATGTTACCGACAATGCTCGAATCGTTCCCAGGAAGTGAGATTAGCATCGAGTCACTTAAATATCTGACGTGAATAATTCCGTCCAATAACGTAGGGCTGCACTCCCCATACATGCGGGTATTCGAACCATGTACTACGGCATGAAATCGTATCGTATAGTGACTATTGCATACCGAGGATAGGGTTGTCACACAATTGGGGAGGAAATAAGTTCTTACTAATAGTTAGAATACAGGATTCATGCTTACAGTTCTAATTAAAATTAAAGCAAAGCATATATTACGTTTTTGAGGTTTAAGCATCGACAATGCGTACTATATTCTGGCTTTATATCAAAGCAAGACAGCCCTACAATACTGCTTCACACTATTTTGACTAAGACGATAGTAACATCGCTCTAATTCTTACTTATTCCACTTTAAAGGTTGGCTTAGCAGTTTTTTTTATAATTCTCTATTTGACTCACTGAGGTTTAACGTTAGAAATAAGTAAAGAACAATCTCTTGAACGATTCCCCAATAAAATGTGCTATTTTGATGTATAAACTATATACTCGTACATATGTAAAGGTTCATCTAAGTCCATTTAGTGGTTGCGTGAAAGTGTAACAAACGTCCTCACAAATACGCGTTTACAATATTAGTAGGAATAGTAGGATCACGATCAGTGTGGATAATACGAGTCTACCAGATTCCCGCAGCCCTGGCCGCATACCAGTGGCGTGTTCCAGCGTGTACTGCGTCGACACCCATTTGTCAGCATCGATCGCGCTCGCCATCACTCCACTCCTGCCGGCCGGAGCATTCGCACAATGTAATAGCTAATTAATTGCCCTATTTGATGTCTCTAGGAGACGCTTTGATGAAGAGCCCTCAGACGCGTTTAGGTCGCAAATTTGTCCATGGTTTAATATCACTACATTTTTAAGTATTTTTTATTTTCGAATCAGGTGCCAAACATTTGAATGCGAAAATTAAAGTATTACAAAAATGTTTACTTGATAATTACAACTCACATTAGCGTTAATAATATTTACGTAACACTAAGTTTGTAACTTATTTTATAATAACCTTTATGTAAACTTTTAAGTATGTACATGTAATTTGTTATATATAGATTTGCTATCACGTAAGAGATGAAACTTTTAACTCATTGGTAAAAGACGTTTAATGTTTTTCAGAATTTTGTTATAATTTAATAGTCCGGGGTACAAAAACAGTCAGTCGTAACCAGTAAATAATTTTAAATACATATCTATTATTTATATTACCTTGTTTTGGAATTTAATTTATGATAAAGAATTACTATTATTTAGATATTATAAAGACTAACTATATTAGAATGATCTCTAAGTTATGGTAAAAACTATATCAAAAACTTTTTTTAAGAATTTTACAATTCTTGATGCTATTGATTTCGATAAGGCAATTTAGTGAATAGATTTTTACATAAAATGTTAAACTTTCGATTAAAAATAACGGCGACGAAATACCTCGATCAGTCAGGAAGGCGTAAGAATGTTACACCATTAAACTTTGGCTGGGCTGTAATGATTAGCCATTTTTAAAACAGCCTAATTAATAAAACGGAATAATCAAATCAATGTTAAATGTAAAATTAATTTTAAACAACCAAAACACGATTTTTGATCACCTAACTGTTACTTTTACATTTAATTTTTAACGTATTCCGGTGTATCACGTAAGTACCTAATACCAAATGTGTCATATAAGCCACAATAGTATAATTTTAACCAGCATTTTCACATAAATATACTCTTATATACCTATATGTATAAACGGCAATTTTCTTTGTTTCTATACGGAGAATAAATCATTCGATTTGATATATGTTTACGGATGCACTCAGAAACATTTAATGATCATATAAAGTGTCACAAATCAATACTTAATGACACTTCAAGTTTATATAAAATGTCCTTTCCGTTTGTCCTTAAGTAATCATTAAATGTCTCTGAATGCTGTTTAGT
The DNA here is from genome assembly GCA_018247775.1 of Udranomia orcinus. NCBI lineage: Eukaryota > Metazoa > Arthropoda > Insecta > Lepidoptera > Hesperiidae > Udranomia > Udranomia orcinus. Next base: position 9,603 of record DWGW01000513.1, read on the forward strand.
ATTTTACTATTACGAAAATAGGGTGATTGAAGGCGTGGCGAGGATCGCATGATCGTATTGAGTGGAAATTGTAGATTAATGACGCTAATCGGTTATTGCACTATTACTTCGCTAGAAACATGATTGATATAAATTAGCTACTTAATGTTCAATGAAAAAGATTTATGATTCATACGTTCGTGATGTTGGAGTTGGATTAATCGGTGTTTTTATATAATTAATATGATTCACAGTTTATTACATCTTATGACATATTTTTCTAAATATTTTTGTTTAACACTAGCAAAACTACATACAATTGGACAACGGCTAAGGATTTTGCACTTAGACCTTTTTGCAGATGCTTTTATCCTTACTCTCGTAAAAGGAGGAGATAAGTCGCTTTGTTACACAGAATTATACTATAAGGATAACACGACCTAACTACTACTATTTCGGTTGATTTTTAAACAACTCTCGGAACTAGCTAAAAATAATTTCGGCTAATCAGTGAAGTTTAATTTCTCCTGATATTTTAAACAACTCCAGTTATCGTAGTACGTAATATTCTTCTTTTTCTTCCTCCTCGATTTTAACCCGTTTCTTTTCGGGTCAGCCCTTCTAGTTTTAGCGCTTTATACGGTTGTGGGTTGTCTCTTCCGTTATATTGGTATGCAACGTCATTTTCATAGTCTTCATCCAGGTCATTTGGAGTTCTCCAGGGCTCCTTTTCCCTCTTCAATCGCCTCCCTTTCTATGTGGTTATCATGACCAGACAATACTACCTAAATATGTCAGAAAAGCGGCTGATTTTGAAACAAGTCTAGATACTCCCTAAGTGCAATTTCGGGTGATTTTTGAAAACGCCTATGTAGGCACAGGGGCGACGGCGCGCAATCAGTCTTATTCCACGCGAGCGCTCGTCGATTAGTCAACGACGGCTGCAGAGACAACCCCCGACCGCCTCACGGGGAACAGTATCGATTTGATAATCGATTTCTCCGTCCATTCTTTGTGATTTTGAAAATCGAAACTTTTGAATATTATGTCTTTATTAGTCACTTTCGGAAGGACCATTTTCAGTGCAGATTTCAGGTGTTAATTTCGGTACCGTCGTTTAAGTTTAAGGAACTTTAAAGAAATATAGAAATGATAATTCTATTTTACATTGAAAAATTTATACCCAAAAATAATACTTTATTTTCGTAATTATTTTATAATACAATAGCTGTAATCGGGATACACAGGAAAAGACGGTATAGTGGCTTGAAGTAAATAAGGTGAATTCCATGTAAAGTTGGATGAGATATATATTCCTGGTTAGCACTGTTTCCTTAACATAATACGATCAAAGTTAGGCTTACTTTATTAATTGGAGCTAAATTTTAAAAATTAGTATTAATGTTAGTATTAAGTTTTAGAATGTGTGCAAAAATTATGGCTTAGGTGACATTTCGTCCGCAAATTAAGTCATCCGCGTACGATACCCTGTTCAAAATATTAGGCGTCGATAGTTGAATGTCAACCATAACTATATATACCATAAATAAAAATATACAGCCAATATATATGCCTTTTTCCTTCGTTATAGGCTTATATCTTTACAACGGTGTCCGCCACGGCACATGGTTCCCAAAGCGTGCGATCAGTCTTATTCCGCGCGGACGCTTGCCGATTAGTCAACGCCGGTCGCAGAGACAACCGCCCCAACTGCCTCTCCGGGAACCTATCGGTTTAGTAATCGATTTCAGGTTTATATTTTTAAATTAATTGCTATGTTTCTACCTACATATGTATATGAAAGGCGACGTGTGTTTGTATTACTCCATAATGGTTCGAGATAAAGCACTGATGCTGAAGCAACTTTGTTTAGGAATCTCTGAAATAGGTTTATATCGATCGAACACATTGAAGTAACAGTTGTATTGATTGTTTGTTGTAAAAGGACGGAGATGGGAACGGGGACAGGAATGGGACCGGCACAGAAATGATTCTGAGGCGGTACGAAGTGTGCCGGGTCAGCTAGTAAATGCATATGTATATATATACATAAGTTCGTATATATATATATATATGCTGTACTCGTATGTAGCATAAAAGTAGTCGACACATATTTATAATAATAACTTCCTACATAGAGTATTATTTCAAAGTCGAAGGCATTACATAATAAGTACTTGGTTATACGCCGCAAAATTGAAGGCAACATCGCTAAAACTAATTTTGATAATAAAGTTATAAGCTGAAATACTTGAGGTAAAATTGGTTGAGTTAACATAATCGACTCTTCGTGTCCTAATCGAGGTAAAAGCCTAAATAGCCCTTCGGCAAATTACCATTGTTGAGCAAAACATCTCTTACAAGTAATGAAGATAATCTTGTAATAACACTGAAACCGCTGAGGACGAGGAAGCACTCTTGAAAATAGGAAGTAACAAAGAAAAATTTAACTCGGTACAAGGAACCAACACATTTTATGAATTTCAATAGTTACTTTTTACTATTTTGCTTCAATTTTAACAACGCGTACTAATTACTTGTTATATTTTTAGCAAATACTGTAGAAATAATGGTAACGGCATGTTCGAAAAGTATTTTTATGATTCTAAATTTATCTGTACTAAAATATGATACTCTCTTTCTTAAAATTTACCTTATATATTGTATTCAGAATTTATTTAGTTAGTTAAAAATACTGTGTATATAAACAAACCAGTTTTTCGTCTTGGAACATGGACTCATAAGCACACGCCACAATTCACTGGAGAAGATTTTGTTGTTTCTCTATAAAAGCATTCTTGATTTCTTAAGTACGTACGTAAAATACTTACAAAACACCCATACGACATTTTTAACTCGCATGTATGTAATCAATAACGCGATTATCTGTCAGTATCATCTATGTTCCTGTCAGCGAGGTCATTATTGGCATTTCCATCAGAACGAGTTTCTCCTACCCGCCTTCTATTTAATTTATCTATCCACAACACCTCACCTTTATCAAAATTCATTACCTGTATTTTATCCACGAGCCCGGCTGTTATCGCAAGTTTTCTCACTGCGGCATTATAATGAAGAGTTTAAATTTAGGCGTAATGGTTGACCAATAAGATAAAAGCGAGCGAGCTCAACGTGCCACGTTTCGTGTGCGAAGCTGCGGCCCACATCGGCTGCGTAATAGAGGACAGAATAGGCCGTTGTGACCGCAAAGATAAGTTGGTACAAACGTAATGACGGACGCATGGGCCGCGGCATACAAAGCAGTCGGCTACCAGAATAAAGTTATCTCGCGATATATCCCTGAATTAATGACCAACTCGTTACTTGTGTATTGAGATGTTTCGGATCGTGTTGATATGGAGTCGTCGAACTTTTGAAGTAAATAATGCAGGCGACGTAGCTAATAGACGTTGGATACGTTTTAGGTATTTAATTTATAGTTTACTAGCGACTTAACGCTGTTAAGTGCGAATGATACTGAAATGAAGTTCATATTTGTTCTATCCCGTCAAGATACAGTAGCTATTAGGGCCAAGCTTCTCATTCCTGGTTAAAGGTCACATACTTTCAAGTCTGTTTTTTAATAAATAATGTACGCAACTACGTCTGCTTCAATATATCAAACTAGTATGGTGTTCTGTATGTAATTAATATCATATAATATGTATTTATATTTTTACTGAGCCTGGATTATGTTTGCAGGAAAACAAGACTATATACTAATTGACTGTTGGATAAATATTTAACTAGGCAATTCATTCAAATTCTTTCCACTCCATTTTGTTGTATTGTAGAGTACTACGAGTACTACTCGTATACATTATATAGACTTGGTGTAAGGAGAAAAGAAATGTATTTATTTGTTTATTTATTTAGGATAATAACAGCGTGTAAGTACATACAGTATTAGATTGTAGTTAAGTACAAATTTAACCCAATAATAGTAATCCACTGAAGTATTACGCAGTATTGAGTGCGAGAACAAAATTATATATTTTTTTGTATTTAATGAGAAAAACTTAAGTTTCATTCAAAAGAAAAAGTAAAATGTGATAAATTAGGATATGGTATTTTCTTAATAATAGATTAAGAGATAGACAAAAAATTCAGATGTAAATACAGTCAATATATAAATATACATTTTCTTCTCAACTGAAGTTTCTATGATATGGAATACCGGTGACTATTCATAATGCAGTCGGGTATTATCTAAGCCCGATTGGTCGGACCGGGCCCTGACAAGATGATAGAGTTCGAGCGAGTGCTAGTAAAAGCCTTAATCTCTACACGTGACACCGTAGAGATACTTTAAATATTGTTAAAGGAATTACAGGTTTACTTAGGGTGGAGGTTATTTATATAAGTATCAGACTTAAGTTTGGAGTAAAATAAAACTATACGTATTATGTATATAATACTTGTATAAGTATTTGGGTAAAACATACTTATCTTTATCAATTATATACAAATAAAGAATACAAATTTAAAACAAAAGAAAGCAGCAACAAAGCAACAAAGAAAGAAAGCAACGAGTATTTGGGTAAAACATACTTATTTTTATTATACGTTATCTTTATCAATTATATACAAATAGTACCTAATAAAGGATACAAATTTAAAACATAAAATATTATATTCTACAATCAGTAGAATTTAACTATTTTTCAACGAAATTTCTTTACAAGAAAGCAACTGTGTTATAGCCGTGCAATTTAAATACAGTTTTCTTCCTCGTCATTTTATAACAGCGAATTTAGCTTTCAAATTATGGTTAGGCACTGCGATCTGTATCGCCTCGATGTGGCCACGACAAGTTGCGGTTGGAGACTATAATTTACCAGTTTCCTCTGTTACCTTGCCAGTCATTTTATAACAACGTCAAGAGCCGCTTGAAGACTTTATTTAGTTCATTTACTTCTTTTTCTATGTGGTGATGAAAAGGTTTTATCATGTTGCACATATAAGTGTGTGTAGTACATACATATGTGCAAACATCTGTGGCAATAA
>DWGW01000514.1:0-14586 GCA_018247775.1 Udranomia orcinus
CCATTGTGTCAATACTTATTGTCATGGATATAAATTATGGTGTGAAGTTGTGCGCTTGCGCATCACGGAATAAATATTGGATAATTTTCAACGAACTCTTCTTATTTTAATTGATAGATACTTGAGCTTTATCAACACATGCATTGTTGATCTCGGAAAGAACTGTAGTCCTGTTTAGGGCTGAGGACGTTGAAGGCGGTTCTGGCCACTGTATCAGGTGGATTGTATGTTCGGTTCCTATCTCAATTGATCTCAATACGAAAGTCTAGATTTTAAAGACCCAGACAGACAAGCTTATATAGAATTGTAACAAGTCTCCAAGTCTATAGACTCCGAACGTGTTCATAATATGCATTCTTAATGCTCGCTTAATAATAATTCTGTGACGTCACTATCGAGACAAGACTACAGGAACAACCATAATCAAACATTAGTAGTTTCACAAGCGCGTGTTTCTAATGTGAGTTGTTTGCTACTTTTAACTCATCTGTCCGTAGGAAGCGTAGGGTATTCGATTAGGATTATGCGCGTACAGAATTATTTTTCGCAAAACCCTAAACTCCGAGGAACCCAAACGAATCTTCAAGTGAGCCTTCAATTGGCATTTCGCGTCGTATAATTAGGTAATTCTTTAAAATGATGCCCTTTGCGGCACTTTTCTGATGTGTATTGCAAAAAAAATGATTTCGACATTTGCTGTTTATGCGGAATGCGTCTTTATTGAATTCTGTGTATTTTTATGGAATCAATAATGGAGATGATAAGCTTCAGCTGACATAATTATACTTACATATGCACTCGTATACGGTATATATAAAGATGTTGCTTAATAAATGTTAGCGAATAAATTATGTACAAAATTTAAAATTGTCTGAGATATGAATAATCGAGCTTTTATTTCTTTATAATACCTGGAAAATACTATTAAATACTCGAGATTGGGGGTCATTTAGGCGTATTTGTGAGAGATCATAATATTATTAATTTATTTCAAAACTTCTTCAGATTCAAGTACATATTATATACAGTATAATTAAAAAAATACATTTGCAATACATTACAATACTTATGTCAGGTGGCTAAGACAAATGAGTGAATCACCACGTGATAAAAAGTATTGGAATGGTCCATAAAAACTATATTTCAGTTTTAACGAACCGAAACTTTTAACTTCATAGTCGACTGCTTACCAGCAGGTCTGTCTCGAAAGGGTCGTAAATAGGAGAGTCGTTAATCAAACTACTAAATTTATTAAGGACTAGTTTTCATCTACGACTTTACTCTCGTTTTTTCTATTTCTTTAGAGAAAAACTACGAAAATACGAAAGGAGGAAAACTACGAAAGCAAGGGAGTGGTGCATAGCATTGCTTTAGATTGCTCTTCTATAAAATTTTTTGGACAGCATTTGAACATATGATAGTTTACGTGTGAGCCATACATTTATTAGATTATCTTAGTTACTTTGTTAGTAAACTAAAGACAAGCGAACACAGAAAGCACTCGTAGTGGTTAATGGATCATTATTGCTTAATACAAACAAGCTACTGGTTTTGACGGCATTCTGTCTACACTTAAACATCATTACAGGGTACAATCGCATGCATATGCTTTATTTTATTTTTTTTTTGGTTGTTAAATGATTTAATCTTTAGTTGTCTTTAGCTTTAAAAACAGTATACGTGTAAATATTGAGAGAAAATAGCGAGACAAAAAGTAATTTCAAAAATTTATATTGCGAGAAAGGAAAGGATAAAGAGTTATAGTATAAGTACATCAAAACTAAAGCAACAATAAATGTATCATAAGACAAATTGAAAACGTAAAATAACTCTCTTAATTTTACGAATACTTCAAATTATATACCTATTGAATGTTAAATATGTTGCCCGACTAAACAATAACGCGTTTGAAGTTTTAAGTTTCTATAAGGTTATAAAGTAAAAAGATGAAACTTCCGCGCGCACCTGTACCTACGTGCGTCATAAAATATTATCGGCTTTTTGTACACATTTCAATCACTTTTTTCAACATAAATTCAACACTTCAAAAGACTGTTATTACCAAATATAAATGAAAAATAAAAATAAAATGCACGAATCAAGAATAATGCAGTTTATAATGACGTTTAATGTTAATAAAGTTTAAGACAAACTCGTTCTACTTGACCGAAGCCAGGCGGGAGTTATAGGTATTCATCGCAATTTATTTTTACAACATTTCTTGTTTAAATAAATCACATTAATGACATAAAAGCAATAATTCGTTTATTTACGATAACGGCTTTTTTGAGAGCTTAAGATCTGTCAAAAGGAATGACAGGTGGCGCCACTTTCCAACGCGACATTGACATAAAAATGACATAATTATAGTTTGTGGACACGTTTCGCTGTCTTTATAATGAGGCTACGTACTTTGAAATATAGCTGATATTCCACTGGCAATATTCATAATACGTATGTATGTGTCTAGTCGTTTTGTTATGTGATCTACTTTTGCTAATCGAGTATTAAGGTCATCTTGTCAATCGTGTGCCTAATATAGTGAGACGCCTGAACCGGCCAGGAATGAGGTAATTGCCTATTATGGTCAATTTACTCGGAGCGCGTAATAAGTCGAAGAAAGTAAGTTATAGTAACAGGAAAAAATAGTAAATATACAAATAAGGTTTTCAAATATTTCTTTTGATTTATACTGGAACCATTAAAATGCTATACAATGTGTATCTATGTTTTGACTACTTTTCCTTTTAGTTACCATTTAGGTACTCAGAAAAAAGTTGTTAAATCTCTTTATTTCCGAATAATCTCTTTTAATGCAACAATTCACTATTACCTAGCTCTAATATAAGATAAGTTTTGTTTAACGTTATTAGAAGGTATTTACAACTAACATTTTTTATATATATTCGAATTGATAAACTTATTGATTTATTTGCAAATATCGGGATTTGCGCATAAAAGGTTTAGCACACATTGTGTTAAAGTTATCCCGAAACAAAATATACAAACATATCGTATATACCTATTGCAAAATATAAAAAATAATTATAATGAACTTGTCACGAGAAAGCTACTGGGCAGTTGTCATTTTTCGCTCCATCTTTGGTAATGTAACAAATATGCTTATTATCTTGTTAGCGTTTCTCGTCATCGTATTTGGAATCAGCTGCTGAGGGTCAGTGCTCACTGCAATGTTTTCACTGACGTCTTGTTGTATGTCGGTGTGATTTATTCGATCCGTTTATTTGTATACGATTCTTTCTGCGATATATGACTGAATAATTGTGATTGAAGTTAGATCCCATTTTATGGATTACATTTTCTTTTGTCGTTAATTTTTTTCTCGCAAGGAAAAATTATTACAGCGGTCTCAAACCGAAACAAAGGACTATTTTAATACGAGTCACTCTAAGTCAGAACTATCTTTCAAACTTGATAGTGGACTAGCAAGACAGTGTGTATCGACCCTTACTGGTTTGGGGTAACATCTGTTAAAAGCGCATGTGATTACAGATTAAGCACACGTTTTTATGATAATGTGGTCACAAACGAGCCTTACGTCTGCACGATGGTTAATGGTTAATGGTGGATGCTTGGACAACCATGACATATTATGGACCAAAAATAAATTTGGTTGCAACACTCTTTTTTTCATAGATAACTGATAAGCCTTTGCACGTTGATCTTGACTTTTTAAAGATGGATTTGGTTGGTTACTGATTTATAATTTATAGTGATTTATAGTGACACAGTGCGATATCATTAAATGGTGAAGTCTCAGTTCTCTGCATAGGCCTGCTTAGGAACAAAAATATTGCACGAAATAAAGATATAGTTTGAGGTTTGTCCTCTCCATCATCACCCTGTCTTCAAGAGACGAGAATCAAATCCAGGGAAAATTCTGATCATTTAATTAGTTATCCAAAATATTGCCGTTTTCGACTTAAGACCGGATTAAGATATACAAATCTAGTTAGTATCCTTTAGTTAGTTATTCAGCCCTTTTATTGCTTGGACGTGTAACAAACTATATACTTTAGTATCCTACAATTATCTCGTAACACTTGCATAATTGTATGCAACTTTTGTCACTCCAGCCGTCAATAACAGTCGCGGCAGCGTCGCACATCAAAAAGAAATGTTAATTGTGTTCATTATGTTCCTGGCAGGTTCCCACGCGCCCGAAATGTCATGTCGAAGGGCTCCTTTAATCTGAAGGCGTCAAAATAGGCGGTTAAATCCGATTTTGACACGAATTTTAAACTTCGCTTACAGAGAACGATCTGTCGTTACGTACGAAGAGAAAGATCGTAACGATATAGTAGCTTGCTACGGGTATATATAAAGTACAGTTATGCTAATCCTAATAATATTAATAACATCATAACTGTTTGTTTTCGCTTAAACGCGATAAAGGCATTATCATCGTGAAAATTATTACACATTTTGTGTGGAATTCAGAAAATGACATAGGGTAGCAACTATTTATTTAGAAAAAACATACTGATCCCGAGGTATAGAAAAATAAAACGCCAGTCGAGCTGCGGGTAAAAGTAATTCACTATAATGGTACTGTGACCAATAAATCTCTCTTTTTAAACCGAACAGGACCTATAATTATTATGTCACAAGTATAACGAGGATATTTCTAAGAAAGTGTTATGTAATGTAAGTGTAATAATACACAATTTTGGAAAAAATCTTAGTACTCACTACAGTTTTTACGTTAGTATTTTCGACAGCGACGACTTTCCAGGAATGCTTCACAAGAAATTTCGTACTTTTTTGCGCGATAACGATCGCTGAAACTATTACATTGAAGGGCGTTTAAATCCAAATTAGTCTAAATAAAATATAGGTATATTAAAACTGAGTAGTAAGCATTTTCTGGTAATATGTAACAATATTTTTTTGATAATAAGTAACAGGGTGTTTTCAGATTAGTTATTAGTGCCCGATGGATCGATCTGAATTCGACAATACGATTAATCTTTAACAACAGATCGTGAACACTAATTGGACACACTGTTCAAGGAGGGATTTATAAAGAACAAGATTAAGCTGAGCGGAACACCTGTCCCAATTTAAAGGGTTAATTATTTACAAGTGTGAATTAATTACCGCAGAGATAGTTGCCGAATAACAAAAATGCAGTGTAAATTAACTTTTAAACCCATGCGATAAGAGACTTAAAATAGCAGATAAATCTCTGAGTTTGTAATTTATATGACTTGTTAATGGACGTGTAAAATTAAGGTCCTTTCTCATTAACTGCGGTGCCGCAGTTTTGACAGCGGAAATTATTTTTGAGTCGTAATATTAATGATGATATTAGCAAAGTAGTATTGTAAGCCAATTTTTTATACTACCCGAAACTGTACTGTGTGAAAGATCTCAATGATAAGCAGGCTCAGTAGGCCTTGATTTTATTAAATAGTTAGGTGGCGGAAAATTTGATCGATTTTGTTTTATCTTACTTTTTAATTTATGCACAGTACGAATTAATATTATTGTATTGTGTGAGACAAAATAAAATATTATGTAAAAAAAAATTACATAATATTTTTTTTAAATAAAATAAAATAAATAAAAGTATTACTGAATCCCAGAGTTCAATAGCCTACTGGCTGTAAATGTGTAAATTCGGTACTACATATTTTCTGCACGTACCAACTTAGGCTTTGGAATAGATTTTCTTGTGTGACTTGTTTCACTTTTAACGTGATTGTATAAGTTATTTCTTATAATATCTCCTACGTATAAATTGACACTGCATTCCTGTATACTCTACTTTTTGGAACGACTATATACTCTACGATTTCGAAGTCTCGGAGATTTTGGAGATATGATGCACGTTTACGTGGAGCTTTGTGATTAAATGATGTGAACCTAAGCTAGGTTCTGGTATGTCTCATTAAACATTAACTTGCTGGAAATAACTTTTGTTTCTTACATAATCTTGGATATTAACGATAAAGAGGTCGCATTTACGGTGATGTGGAACGAAATGATAAACGATAACTACCGATTCATCAACGGTTCTCCGATTATTAAATTATCGGCGGGTATATTGAAAATAATGCAACGCCCTCGCCGAGCGCGGCGATCGATTCGTGATAAATTTCATTAATCAACAGATTTAAATCACCGCATGTGCGTTAAATGGCCTGTTATTAACATTTTACTTTATAATTTTTATAAAAGTATTACATTTTTCGCAACAATTATTTCTTGTCTCGCCATATTATGACTTCGTAGGATTTAAAAAAGTACCGCTTTTCTTTATTTACCTATTGTATTTGTGTAAATTTGTGTGTACCCGTTCCTTATTATTCAACGTTAGGAAACGCGTAAATGTTATTCGATATGTTTGTATATTACAACTTGGTCCTGTGTTAAAGACACAAAACGAAAAGTTTGCGTTAGGTGATTCCTAATGTCTTTTAGGCGTATTTTAGGAAGGTGAAATGTGAATGTTGAAAGTTAAAGGACACTCAATGTTAAAGTCAATACTAATTCAACAACCAACCAAAAATAATCAAATTAAATAATTGTTATAAATTGCGTAATTTCGACGCTCAGAGTTTATGCAAAGTAAAGGTTTTTCGCAATTAACGCTTTTGTCAATACACTTCGCATTAATTCTCTAGAGTTTTTAAAAATGTTACTTTGATCACTTCTCCAGAAAGACTATTATTATAAAGATGAAAGTAATTAAGGCCTTCTGTGGTTGAAATTAATTTGAATCTAAAAGGCCTATCATTTCTGTATGCAAAACGGTAATTTAGCGGTTACTTTTAGATTTTTATTTAAGCTCTAAGTGAAAACACATATTTTGTGATATTTGTGAGAATAAGGCGTCTCGTAGTATGTTCTATCTTCTGAAGTAGTGATAATAAAATGTGAATAATAAATCTTTGTTGTCTGTACATAGTTGATATCTAAGAGAAATATTGTCCGTTTGTCTGTTCGTTTGTACACGCTCATGGCAGAAACCGCTGATCCGGTTTGAATGCGGTTTACTCATATATTGTGGCAAGCTTTACATGACACTAAGTATTTATTTAATAAAAATCGGTTCAAAAATAAAAAAAAGTTGTGTCAAATAGAGGGACAGGGATGGGGAACGCGGCGCATAAATGATTGAGGCGGTACGAAGTGTGCCGGGTCAGCTAGTGCTTTAATAAAAAGTAGACTGCATATGTGCTACTAAAAGTGTTTAAAATGAACCAGCTCAATAAATAATGTTACGAAACAACAACAATGAATCTTCTTATCTGATACACCGGGTGTCGGCGCGTCATTGCCAAACCAGCAAGTTTGGCGAGGAATATACATCTATGTATATAAGTCTCATATTCTTATTTTATATTATTTATTTATACTCTTTGTTCTATACCAAAGATAATAAGGAACATAGAAAATTGAAAACTTAGAATATACAATAGGCGGTCTTATCGCTAAACAGCGGTTTCTTTCAAACAACCAATGTATAACAATGTAGTGTATTGTGCTTAGTATGTAAAAATGTAGCATATTCTAATAGCCACTGCATGTTGTAATATATAGCAGCATGTTACACACACTAAGGCCATAAGAGTAATATATAGTATACTCTCAAAATAGTATGTCTTTTCCTCACAAACTACAAACATACTATGTAATTTTATTAACCCTTCTAATAAAGTTCAAAAGGTTGTGTAAGGAGTAGTTTCACCTCAATAACGTAATGGGAGAGTAGGAAACGAACCCATAATCTCTCGACCGTAAGTCCGACATCCTACGTATTGAGCTATTGTCGATTTCTTTTTGTTGTGTTATATGTATATACTAGCTGACCCGGCGCACTTTGTACCGCCTCAATCATTTCCCCGTTCCCGTTCCCGCATCAATGAGCATATTATATAAACTTTCTCCGTGGAAAAATACATATATATATATACCAATTTTCATAATAATCGATCCAGTAATTTTTGAGTTCATCAAGGACAAACAGACAAACATTCATTTTTATATATATGTATACAAATAAAAAAAAACTGTCCATTGCATCAAGACCATAAAAGGCACCCTATCACCAAACCCTATCTACGGCAGCAGTATTTGCGGAGGTGAATGAGGTGAAGGCTGGGCAAAAGCTTTGTTTGAATGTAGCAACGTCTTATCTAACAGTACTGTACTTAATAGAATCTATTGAGCGGTCTGTTGGCCTTTTACAACTAATGCAATAACTACACACAATACACTAATTAATTATTTACAGTTTGCTGACATGGCCACATCGCTCATTGGATATATAGACGAAAGGTTTGTAGTTAAGATTCTTAATAACAATTTACGAGTTGGCTAAACTTGCTAAAAAATTCCGAATTGCCGAGAAACATAAAATAGCAGAGAAATTAAATTTACGGTACCAATTACCCGAGGATTGTGATATTTTTACCATGTCTTTCTCTTAGATTAAGATTAATTAGATCTATATAAGACTCGAAACCTCTTGCGGTTCCATAACTCCAAATTATCCTGAATACGTCTGTTGTAATACAATCATCGGAACTATTTCCATTGAATTTGATTAGTCCAAGAAGTTTTTTTTCCCTTAGCTCTACTAGTGATACTCCGAAATTCGTCGAATGTCACAGACACAGGCCAGGTAGAAATTTCATCATCATCTGGGACTAATAAAGAAAGATGCGATCTTAAGCGTGTTTTAGAAACCTGAATAAAAATTTTATATCATAAACCCTTTATAGTAAATTTACACAATCAGTTCCATCATAATACGAACTATTCGCCCTAACTACCACTAAGGTAAATTGGGTGAAGGCTGCGTAAAGAGGCTTTGTCTCGTATGGAGCAACGACACCTTATCAGACGATCTGGCGTTTAGCAACCAGTGACTTGCACTTTCTTTACAAGTTCCCTCCCTTTGTTGTGGGTATTCGTAGTAATAGATTCGGTAATGTTAAGAGATTATTGCAGCATTGCAGCGTAGGTTTGTTGTCGTAGTACATCTCGAAAGAAATTGACTAAAAAAACGAAAGTACCGGCACAACCATCAAATTGGAGCCGGCTTTTAAGTGCTTTAGAAGCATCTGTTTGCAAAAAACTACGGATCCGCAGCAAACGTTTCAAGTAATTTTTGGTTTGTTGCAATTTCAATAATACCTTTCTACTTTATTAACATTTTTCTCAAATCTCGCAAATTTACAGTGGAAAATGTTTTACATTCGACTTTCTAGCGAAAAGTTTTACCACTTTGCCAAATATAATATTATCATTCTTTTTTACTCTGACTAAAACAAAACTTTTACATCTTGCAAGTATCAACCTACTTACAAAATACCACCCACAACTTAAACATTTTTGTATTTCTTCACAATATCTCACTGCTCGAACAAAAGATCCAATCAATTCAGAAATAATACAACATGTTCAGTTCAAACAATGAATGTTATGAAATACTGGCGTTGGTATGAACCCATAAACGAAACGAAAGAATTTGAGAAGGAAGTGCAAGTCAGCATACTTATACAATTGAATCTGATTGACTGATAGTTTATAGTGTAATTGCTATATATAAGATTCTCTCAAACGTAACGTATGAAAGTAGTACAAGATTATCTTGTAAAATAGCACGAACTTCCTTCTGAGGCATTCTAAGCGCGCTGTGATATGGGGTTCGTAAAACGTAGCACAAAAATTTGACTTCAAACCTGCCGTTGCAACCGACCTCTGTGTTATAAAGGTCCATAGGCGACGGTGACCACTTATCATCAGATGACATGCCTGACTTCGCTAGGCTTAAATCGATAACAAATGCATTAAGACTACAATATATATCTACGCCTCGTCTCTTCTATTGGCAGGTTCATTACTTCCGTAACCAAGTTGCTGTCCTTCGATAACTTCTGTTATCCGCAACAACCGATCGTTGAACGTTATCGCTCGCTCGCCACTGTCTAACTAGTTTGTTACATAACTTTCCCGGTTCGGAACAATCAAAGTCCTATTAACGGCCCGAGCTACGACGCTCGGTTGCTCTTTGATTTGTTCTTCATATCAAAAATATATCTCGTGTTTAAAGATCATTGTTTTGTAAGTCGTTATACTGGCGATGGATTATACTAATACATTTTAACATTAGTTTATTGCTAAAATAAAATATTTTTAACTTAACGAGTAACTTTCTAAGGACATACATATTTTAACAATAGGTTTATTACTAAAATAAAATATTCCTTTATTTCAGAATAACGTTTGAGTTCCGCTAAATCTCCTTAAAGGGTAAAATGAAAGACTATTAGCCGAGGAGTTTCTTATATATTTTACAAAATAATATAATATATCAAGTTGGCCATAGCATATTAATTGTCTAATCGATTCTACGTTTGAAATTTAGGTACTGATATTTTATGTAAAGTTAAGTGGCTAATAGACGCTAGTGCCACCAAAATAGCGCAACGCTTCGCAAAACTAAAACTTCACTGTATTTATGTCTTAATATTTATGTATTAATTGTGTTAATAACAAATAATATTTATTTATATTTTCTGCACCAATGTCAGATACGTTTCATATTTCAAAGTTACTATGAAACGAGATAACTATTTAAACTTGCATAGTGAACCAAACTTACCACCCTTGACACGACGAACACATGAAAAAAATAGTCGTCTTCAGGTATATTGATTATGCAAAACAAATCGAGTGTATTAGTTTAATTGACAGTGAATATTGTATCATAATATCGATCAAGGCTTCATTACAAAGTACATTGCTTTTTATTACATTACAGGGCTACTTTGTATTGAAAAATACATACAGATCGTACACAAAATAAATGGTTTTTTTTTATCGAATGTGTCATTAGCAGTGGTGACTGTCTAACTCCAAATTAAGTTTTTTTAACATTTCTATCTTGTTATCTATACTTTTTTACGTTAAACGTTAAATTTTGTTTACGTTTCTATTTTTAATGGGAGTAAGGAAACTAGCAAGCACTTCTCCTGATGGTAAGTGGTCACCGTTGCCCATGGATATTTGTTATCAACCCAAGGATCAATGTTGTTTCTTGAGTCGACCACAAATGCGTTGCTTCCCTTGACAACTAAATTAGCATTCCTGGGTTAAATACGTCTTCCTGTCCATACCCTTCAAAACACTTTTGATATATAGCAGACATAAATAGTTATTAAAATATTGCGTGAAATCTTTTAAATACATAAAATTCAACTTTAAAAAATAGAATTGAAAGGAACTGAGACAAAGAAATAGCTTCGGTGTGATTATTTGTAATGAAGAAATGATAAGATAACATTTTGCCATTCCAATCAACGAGGGTTGATTATCAACTTTAGTATACGGACAAAATGAAACGTAAACATTATTAACACTTCGAACTCGTATCTAAGTAAGTACGTTGACAACCCTACTCCAGCGCCACTGGCGCAATGTCACCAATCGAATGACAGTTGGTGATGCAGAAAACTTCTCAAGTACACCCGTAATTCGCAATGTGGGGCGATCGATTTTCTACAGCATATAAAAGGATAAAGCCGGACTTACAACCCATCAGTTGGACAACAGACACAAACTTTCGCACTATGCAAAGAATCGTAAGTTTTCCAACGAATTCACAAAATATCATTATCACTTTTTAAAGTATTTTTGTTAAACGCTTTCATACGTCCTATTTTGTTCTGCGTTATAAATCCTGTTTTATTTAAAATATCTCCGGAATTAATAATAAGAATTAAACCTAATCTGGATAATACAACAATAAGCTTACTGTAAATGCAAAATTAAAACAATTATTGGAGAAACTCTGAAAGCCGTTTATTAACAAGGAAATTATGTTTAATTGAAATTTAAGTAACTGGATCAGGTACTTAAGAGCATTTGTTATTTGAAATAGGTATCGTCTCTCTGAGATTTGATTTCCGCACAAAATTGTTTATTTTCAAAGAAAACTTTTCTTGTTGTATGTTTAAATACCTACTTAGCAATATGCAGTATGAAGTCACTTTAGTCAATAAAACAATTAGAATTAGTACTGAAACACATCATTTAGTACTAGTACTAGTATTAGGAACTACTGTTTATATCTTATGATTAATAAAAAAGCTCTTCATAATGCTCTGAGATCGAATAATGCCTAACATCACCTAAAAACTAGCACCTCCAAAATTAGCTAAAGTTTTTATTTTTTACAGATTATTTTCTGCGCCTTTTTGGCTACATCCCTAGCCGCTCCAGGCTACTACGCTGATGTGGACTACCACGTACCAGTGAAGTCCACGTTCACCACCAGCAGCCAATCGGTGGACCATGGCTCTACGCATGTTCTAAACGCTTTGCCCCTAAAGACTATCTCCAAAGTAGACCATGGCAGTATTCACGTGCTTGACACAGTACCAGTAGCCAAGACGACGGTCACGAAGAGCAATCAGATCGTCAACCATGGTGGAACTGAAATTGTACATGCGCCAGTGGTATCCACCTATCATGCGCCGGTCGTGGCCTACCACGCCCCAGTCGTGGCTTCCTATGCCGCGCCTGTCGTGTCCTCGTATCACGCTCCAACCGTTTCCTACCACGCGCCACTTGTGTACCCAGGCTCAGGGTACACCGGGGACTCCGCGGTGTCCCACCACAGCTCTACCGTCCACGAGACCGTGCCAGTAGTGAATCACTTACCATTATATGCCCTACACTGATGTGTCTGTTAATAAAGATTGTTGTTGATTGTAAATAAATGGTTTGTTACTAAAATAATTTGTTTTTTATTATTTACATACAGTTTAAAATAAGTTGTGCCGCATCCTTAGTATCATCTGAGTGACGTTACGCATAGTGTTATTCTTATGTTCGTTATTACGATATAATAATAAGATTAGTTGTATTTTTACCTTTTAATAAAATAAAGAAACTTGTACCTGTAATCAGGTGCGTAGCAGAAAATAATTATTACTTAGGCGTAAGTACGAAGGAAAAGTACAAGTAATCACTACAGTCTGATAGTTTACAAAGTTCCCAGTTTAATCAAGACTCTCACCTGTAACTGGACAAAAATTAGTTATTATAAATATAATACTAAATAAAAAGCAAGGTTTCAAGTACTTTTAATAATTATTCTATTATATGATGTTACGACCTAATCTGTTTACTAGACCAACAAAGAAATAAAAAAACGTCCTCTAAAGTAGAAGCAAAGTTGATTCAGAGATTTCCGCCCAAAGCCCCACAAGTAACGAGAAACTTAAACAATTTGTGGGACTATTGAAACGCGGTAAAACTTCCGTAACTAATAGCTCCATTAGTTAATTACTATCGACTAACCAACCGTCTGATTGAATGTTAACGAAATCTAGTTTAAACTCTTTTAAAAGAGGATTCAATTTAGTAGCTTTACTTATTTTGAATATAATTAACATTGTGATTGATCTTTTGACAACAGCTTTTTTGCTAAGGTTAATAAGCTCGAATACTTACATACGTTATGGGTAAGTCAATAGAAAGTGTTCCAAACCATTGGATTTAACATTTGATCTTTGTATCTTTATTTGCGACAACTTATATATTGAACTATTGTGACATAATTCAATACTCAAGTTATCATCTTGTCGTTCAATTACTTATGTTCAATGTATCAAGAATTATTATTCTATCATTGTTAGCTTATTATTTATACAAATACAAAAAAAAATATACAAATATCTTAATAACATAATATAAATGCCAAAGTTTGTGAGGATGTTTGGTACTACTTTCACGCAAAAACTACTAAACGAATTAAGATGAAACTTAACAGTAATATTGCATATAAGCTATAATTCCATATCTATATAGGTAAGCTAATATAGCTTACCTATATAGATATTAAGATTTTGTATAAATCGGAAAACATATTGGCAATATAATACGCAACGCGAGCAAAGCCGCGGGTGACAACTAGTCCTTTATAAGGATGAAGATAATACTCACGTAGTTTTATGCGCGTTTGTGATGTTCGGAGGGTATGCTAAACAATTGGTTCTGATTCCTGTAATGAATTGAACTTATTTTATAACTCAAGTCGTATGTCTATAGGAAAATGTTATAGAGAGCTGGTCAGTACTTTAACCTTTCTACGTTATTAAGACCTGTTCTCAATCTAGGGTGTATAAGGATACCAGCTGAATCTAGGATATTTCTGTAAGAACTTTGAAAGCATCTAAGAAAATATGATAATAATGACCAGTATCTAAATTACTAACATTTACAAAATGTAGACTATTCTCTAGGTCACCTACGAAATAGTAGGATACTTAATATAAGAAGAATTCAGCTATCACAAGTTTGGTTTCCCAGTGTTCTTGAAACGAATTATAAATGTAATCGAATATGGCCGCTTCTATCGGAAACCAATGCCCAGAGGGAAATGAATTGCATCTGGCTCGGCCCCATTTGGATTGTTGGTTTTGATTTCTGCTTCATTTAGACTAGTTAGATTTCGATTGTTCGTGAGAACAGATCTAACAAATATTTATATAATTTTTATAACAGTTAATTTTTATAATACTTAAAGGAGTTTACTTTTATATT
>DWGW01000515.1:0-14564 GCA_018247775.1 Udranomia orcinus
AGAGATCAGGCGCAGGACCAACGGCTTTACGTGCTTCCCGAGGCACGGTGCTATACAGCACAAACCCAGACTCCGAGAATGTAATATATACAATCATACTGACCTATCATCGGGATCACTCCACAGCAGATCGCACATGGGCCCCTCGTGCGGCACCTCCTGCACGCGGTCGAGCGCTCTGATGTGGTCGAGTGTGTCGATCGAGGGGCTGAGCCCGCCGTGCAGGCAGAAGATCTGGCTGTCCACGAGCGCGGTGAGCGGCAGGAAGTCGAACAGGTCCGTGAAGTGCTTCCACACGGACGCGTTGCCGTACTTCCGGAGGCACTCGTCGTAGAAGCCGTACACCTGGGTGATCTGACGGGACTCGTGGTTGCCGCGCAGAATCGTTATTCTCTCCCGGTACCTTACCTGGAAACGTGCGAGAATGGGGTTAGCGTTTTAGTGTTATGGTATGTGTATACTGTATACCAGTGTTTTTAACAGACTTTCGGACAGACAGACAAGAAGGTTATCAATACAACACGTTCTTTTTTTTTTTCATTTTTTCTAAATACGCGACCCTTTGTAACTCGAAAGTTTAAAAGACTCCCTAGACCTTAATAAAACTCGTCAGTTTTCTTAGAGACTACATATTTCTAGTCATTGTTATTGAATCATTCGTTAATTTTAACCAGTTCTTGACTGTCTGTCTGAACTTTGCGAGCTCCTAAAACTGCAATATGCGATACTTTAGGAATCATGATGTATGCAAAAATGCATAAACTTGCTAGTCATATATTTGTAAACATACCGAGTAGGAAACTATTCAATTCAATTTGAATAGATATCAGGTTTGCAAAAGTTTCAAGGACTTTTGACGTATAGCGTATATATCTTTTAAAATTTGCATTAATGCATTTTAATGTTAGACTAGAATAAGTTTTAGAACTACCTACCTAAAAGCTAGTTTTTGATTTCTCTTGTAAACAAAGATCTTTTGCGTCTATCGTCTATAGCGATGTTTTAATGGTAAGACTGCTTTTTAGTAATTCAAAGATCACACGCGTCGACCTTGGTCATCAGTACGATAGTGTTATCAAAACAGACCAAGAGCAATGCTTGGCTACAAGCAGTGCGTGGGTAAACAAGCAATCGCACCGTCCAGATGCGAAATGTTTGCCGTCGTCCGCTGATGTGCAAACAAACAGTAATAGATACGACTTTCTCATGAGGAATTAAGGGCGTATAAAATCATTAAATGTAGGAAAGAATAATGTTTAGCAACGATTTCCTAACCACAATTTGTGTACCATTTAATTGGTTTGGGAGAAAAAAAATTATCTAGACAGCACAATACAAATTGGATGTAGATTCCAATAGATCCTTTTATAATTCGGCAGGCGTCAATCGGTCTCGGAGAAAGTGATAGAAGATTCTGTGTTACTTCAATACCGTATATTGGAACTGAAGGGTGCAACTTTGAATGCCGACTATAATTACAATGTAATATTTAATTGATGCCATTCAATTAGGTATTATAATTCAATTAAAACCTACAGAGAAACAACTCCGAAAAGGTCACAAAACTAGACCGGAGATGAACTAATCAGTCATGTCATGTCATGACATGATCCGATAAACCTTTAGCATTTTGACTACTTAATTCGTACACGCGTTTCTAATTCCCGAGTGCGGTGTGCTAATCGGAAACGTTCGTTCCCCTATCGGCAGATCAGAGGTTACATCACAGAGCGTAACCTGTTTTGGATACGTGCTTGGATCAAATAAAATTAACGTAACGTGTCTCAACAACGTGCGTTTCTTTGAAGTTGAAAAAATATGTTCTTCCACGAACAGACAGATGGCCGTTCGCATCAGTGTCACGTCAGGGTTTCACAAGCAACAGAGTACTGAAGAAACCAATGTGGTAAGAATCCGTTTCGCAATTCTCATGGTCATTGATAAATATTACAACGCCTGTAAGGACCCTCGTGGTCACGTTACTTTTAGCATAAACTTGCGAAGATTTGGCATAGCATTTTTTAAATTGTCCACTCATCTTGTTAACTTCACCTTGTTAACCTCACGTTGTTAATCGAACCTTGTTAACGTCACCACGTCGAAAGGCTTGTGTTAGAAGTGGATTCACGTCAATGGAGAGTGAGGATCGTATCCGATCTCACGACCATCAAGTACGACGTCAGTGGGCTATCATTGCTCAGATTTCAATGTATTATTGCATTGTATTTGCTTTTCAAAGTTAGATATAGCAACCAATCTTTACCGTACCCTGCTTGATCCGTTCGCACACACTAGATTCAGCGTCTGAACGCATACATCTTGTACGTTAACTTTTAGCAAGTTGTCATAATTTGACGCTGCGTCTCTAAAATCGCTAAAACACACGTTATCCATTGTGCGAATAAACGCAGAGACTCGCTAAAACTATAATTAATACTTTCTTTAGGTCAGATATAGTGAAACTTTTTGCTGCCTCTGAGAATCGATCATTCGGCTAAAGCCCTTCACGAAATTAGTTACAAATACCCAGTAATGTCATATATTAATTTTTTACCCAAAATCTATATTTAAAATAAAACACTCATTAAAGCCATTATAGTACCTCAGCACCCAGAAGGGGTATAAAAGCGCATTTTGAGAAACTGCTCGAAGCTCTTCCTAAAAGCACCGTGTGTGCTATCGCCCTAAGACGTTCATATTGTTCTCTTAACGTATAACACGAAAAGTTGAAGAGTTTTGCACATGCAATATCATCATTTCGCTATCGAACGGAAATAGACGACGTGACTTATTATACATGAAACGTTTAGCATAAATATATAGTAACCGACGAAATGCAAGACGGAATGGCGCACACACCCAACCACAGTGGGTTACGTGACCCTGTAATATTTATATAAACACTATTCAACAATAGCAAGGTAGCAAACGAACATGCAGTTCACTTCATGGTATGTAATCGACCCAATATAGGATCGAAATTCTTTCTTTGAGATGAGTTTCTACCCCTAAGGACTAAGTTCGAACACCTTGGTAAAGTGTCTCCCTCACCACACCCTTCAAACTAGAACTCACGCGCAAGAACAGTGGTGTTTTCAAAGAAGAATACAATCATACAAAAGATTACACACGATTAACAAACATGCACATTTAATCTGCTCGTAACATGACGACTATTAAGCGGCAATAGCTCTCGGGTTCAATCCTCACTCCCCCATTGCGCTATTGACGTGAATCCACTCCTAACACAAGCCTTCGAGCTTAACTGGAGGGGTTAACAAAATTACTAGTATGTTTTGACATTCTAATAATTAAAAAAAAAGACTATGACAAACCAATATATAGCAAAAATATAGCTAATTCCTATGACAGACGATATTATAACAAACAATTTTTGAGTATACGCCAAGCCCATACCACTGTCTATACTTCGTAGATTTGGAAGAAAGAGTTCGAGCTGCTCGTTGTATTGTTAATAACTAAATGAGTTTACTATTTTAATTGAAAAAGAAAAACTTATAAACGTACAACACATCTATCTACTCGGGTCACCATGAGAGCCGAGCGCTGTGGCGCTAAAGAGGCTCATTTGCCAAAGTGAACCGGCGACGTTCGCAATCTTCGCGAGATAAAAGAGGACAAACAGTGACCGAACTTTATCACAGATACGGTTGATAAGCCGCCGCCGCCGCACTCACGTAAACCACTCGGGAGTTTGTGTAGGGAATGCACGAATAGAACATCGTTCTTAACATACTTAATTAAACTTCATAAGCGGCGGGTAGTGTGTCGGACTTACGATCGTGAGTTCGATCCTCCCATTGCACTATTGACGTAAATCCACTCCTAACACAAACCTATGAGCTTAGCTTAGGTTAACAAAATTACTAGAATGTATTGACATGCTAGTAATTAAAAAAAAAATCATTCTTTATTGAGACAGCAAACACCAGCTCGTTTGTTTGATGTTCATTGGTGTTCGTGGACTGTAGTCAGCTTCAGACAGGATTAAGAGTTTACTCAGATGTCCACAACATTGCTACCCATGAAGATCAAGTTGAAAGGCCTCGACCAGTGTATTTTGGCCTTTACTACACCCATCAAAACAGAACACGGTGGTTCAACTCTGTACAATGGCGTTACAAAGCAGAAAGGTGTGACATTGCAGTGGTCCCCGGAGTCAAATCACGAAATGTTCTTCCACCTTCAAATATAAATATTATGTATTTGTCTAAAACATCATTGTAAGAGTATTTTAAATCAGGTCAGACTATGCTTAGTCTAAGTGCATTTTCCAACAGTCGAACCTTTGTTGTATGGCGGAAAATTATGTAATTAAATTATTGTTACGTTAATACTTATTAATATTCATCTGATTTGATTAAAATGTGGACACCATTACACTTGGATATTAACGTTCAAGGTCAGAACTTATAATATCATACTTGCTCGTTATAAAATTAAATTAATAGCTAGGTAATAAATAACACTTAATAATGTTGAAGCTAGTATTATAATCAATAATCTTTTAAAATGTTGAAAAAATATATATCACGTTGAGACATTAAATATAGACGTATAAAATAAAGACGTAAACGACTAAGCTATACTTAAATTAGTTAAGAACATTGCATGTTAGTGTTAATGGCTCATTTTATCAAGATATACTTTTAATGTCAAAAAGGTTGGGCTCGGGTGCGGTTTTGTAATTATGAGACGCGTTTGTTAAATATTGGATATATTAATTTTTACTTTTTAGTTTTAGAGAAATGCTTGTAAAATCTCAAGTACACTAATATCAGCTTTTTTAATGCTAACCTTAACTGTTACTTTTTGGTACTGTGATTAGTTTTCAATTCATTGTATTTTTTTTGCTTGTAGTATTGAGGTGGCAAACGAGTATACATCTAATGATAACTGCTGTTGCTTAATCATCAGGGCATCGGTAATCAACGCAAGAAGAAATCGAAGTTATTAAGGAGGACTAAATGGAAACGCTTGTGTTAAGTATACGCACACACACACATATACGCACGCACGCACGCACGCACGTACTCACGTACTCACGCACGAACGCACGCACGCACGCACGCGCGCACACACACACACACACACACACACACGAAAGTATCTCCCCACACGCAACACATACCTTAAGTGCGACGAGCAGTGTGACCGTCTCCACGCTGTAGTAGCCGCGGTCGACGTAGTCGCCCATGAATAAGTAGTTGGTGTCGGGCGAGCGGCCCCCGATGCGGAACAGCTCCATCAGGTCGTGGAACTGGCCGTGCACGTCCCCGCACACCGTCACCGGGCATTTCACCTCTTGGACGTTCGACTCCTTGGTTAATATCTCCTTCGCCTGCAATGCAATGAGAGGGTACGATGAGTTATGATGGTCGTAAAGTACAGTAGTCTCTTGCATGTTGCATACAATAAAAACAAAGGAATAAATTACTTGTACTTGTATTATCAAGACTATACGTTTCATTCTTGCTTTATTAGAACATTTCCATTCAAATTCTCTGATAGTATAAACAGCGCGTACAATAATTAAATTGGTTGAAACAGAATAACACGTTTTGATAGTCAATTACTACAGTTTATATTCGACCACAAAATTAGATACTAAGAACTAAGAGGACATCTGAAAAAAACCTAGTAATAACAATAAAAAAAACAACATAGTGTAAAACAATTATAAGTAATATTGTTTTTAGTGGACAAATATATAAAGTCGGGTCGACGCCGTGCCGCGCCACCGGGTCAGTTATGAATTACTATTTAATAAGTCACATTATGGATTTTCTTACAATTTACGTACTGCGGCACTGTGGGCTTGCGGACCGAATTTAAGTCGGTTAACTCCAGAGAGATGGGAACAGTCATTCGACCGCATTCTCAGTTAAAGTTTGATTAATTCAAAAGACGATGCTAAAATCAGTATTAGTAGTTGCAGCCATCGATTGATCCACGTATGTAATTGAATTTTGCCGTCGTTCTAGTGTTAAATACCAAGCAAAACAGCATACGACATCTGAATACTACACTTTTAGCTACTGTTAATCATTACTTCGCAATGGATTTCAGAGTGGCGATGGTACAATGATAAAGGGTGGTCTCTTCCAACTTATTCAAATCTTCTATTCCTAGTAAGGTTTTTTCTAACAAAAACTGCTGATTGCATAGTGCAAATGCACTTAGTATTCTATTATCATTGTTACACGAATGGAAGTATCGTAATCACGCGTAATTTCATTGTCATTATAATTCGGTGCAGAGATGAATCTAAAAAAAATCAAACAACATTAAAATCGGCGCAGCCGTTCTTGAGTCGTATACGGTGTAACATAATTTACGAGTTTATTTTTTATATACACAGATACAGGTATAGATCATAAATTCCAATCACGGACTCCTAGACTTAGCATATTTCTAGCGAATGTGTTATTAGAATATCGAAACACGTTTTGTCTGTCGGTCTATAACGAGGAGAGGAGGACTATTATTAAACTTCCTAAGCAGCATACCTGCCAGTTGCAGGTCTAATGGTTATGGCTGTGGAATTTGTGCCCGTCTGCGCCGTGACTGTCTCTCGTATCCGTTCATAACCTTTGAGCTAAAGCTTTGATCCCGTTAAAATGAAACGAACATTTTCAATGTATCAGTTTGTACATAAAAATTCAAACATTTTTTTCAGATTTTACAGACAATGTGAGATTGTAATTTTAAAAAGATTTACAATAAAAAAAAACCTTTCCACAACTAAGCAAACACCCGCAACACTATTTATTATTGTTTATAGCCCTAATTATAGTTAACGAATACATTTTTAAATTGATAAAATGGAACACGATGAGAGACTAGTATCTACATATAATCAAATACTTTGGAAACTCGTGTAAAATAACGTACAATTAGAAGGTATGTCACCGAACCCAAGGTTCGACGAATGAAGATTCGTGTTTCGACAATTTCAAAAGTTTCTGCCCTGTTGTAGGTTTACTGTAGGCGTACGTTTTATCCGCTAATTAATATATTGAATAGCAAAATATAAACATCGTTGGTGAACGCCGTAGATACTAGAATTCGTATGAAACTGCTGGGTCTTCGAACTTTCCAATAGCTTTTGATAAGCCTTACAGCTGTTTTGTTTTAATTAAGCTTGCACATAAAGCCATTTCCCTAAGACGGGATTGTACTGAACTAGAGCCAGGCTCATTTACGTTGACGTAACAGTAAAATAACAGAATGAGATCTCCGGGCCATAGAAGAAGGAAAATTTTCCTTCTTCTATGGCCCGGAGATCTCATTCTGTTATTTTACTGTTACGTCAACGTAAATGAGCCTGGCTCTAGTTCAGTACAATCCCGTCTTAGGGAAATGGCTTTATGTGCAAGCTTAATTAAAACAAAACAGCTGTAAGGCTTATCAAAAGCTATTGGAAAGTTCGAAGACCCAGCAGTTTCATACGAATTCTAGTATCTACGGCGTTCACCAACGATGTTTATATTTTGCTATTCAATATATTAATTAGCGGATAAAACGTACGCCTACAGTAAACCTACAACAGGGCAGAAACTTTTGAAATTGTCGAAACACGAATCTTCATTCGTCGAACCTTGGGTTCGGTGACATACCTTCTAATTGTACGTTATTTTACACGAGTTTCCAAAGTATTTGATTATATGTAGATACTAGTCTCTCATCGTGTTCCATTTTATCAATTTAAAAATGTATTCGTTAACTATAATTAGGGCTATAAACAATAATAAATAGTGTTGCGGGTGTTTGCTTAGTTGTGGAAAGGTTTTTTTTTATTGTAAATCTTTTTAAAATTACAATCTCACAT
Source organism: Udranomia orcinus (assembly GCA_018247775.1). Taxonomy (NCBI): domain Eukaryota; kingdom Metazoa; phylum Arthropoda; class Insecta; order Lepidoptera; family Hesperiidae; genus Udranomia; species Udranomia orcinus. The sequence continues at coordinate 7,853 of DWGW01000515.1, forward strand.
TGTCTGTAAAATCTGAAAAAAATGTTTGAATTTTTATGTACAAACTGATACATTGAAAATGTTCGTTTCATTTTAACGGGATCAAAGCTTTAGCTCAAAGGTTATGAACGGATACGAGAGACAGTCACGGCGCAGACGGGCACAAATTCCACAGCCATAACCATTAGACCTGCAACTGGCAGGTATGCTGCTTAGGAAGTTTAATAATAGTCCTCCTCTCCTCGTTATAGACCGACAGACAAAACGTGTTTCGATATTCTAATAACACATTCGCTAGAAATATGCTAAGTCTAGGAGTCCGTGATTGGAATTTATGATCTATACCTGTATCTGTGTATATAAAAAATAAACTCGTAAATTATGTTACACCGTATACGACTCAAGAACGGCTGCGCCGATTTTAATGTTGTTTGATTTTTTTTAGATTCATCTCTGCACCGAATTATAATGACAATGAAATTACGCGTGATTACGATACTTCCATTCGTGTAACAATGATAATAGAATACTAAGTGCATTTGCACTATGCAATCAGCAGTTTTTGTTAGAAAAAACCTTACTAGGAATAGAAGATTTGAATAAGTTGGAAGAGACCACCCTTTATCATTGTACCATCGCCACTCTGAAATCCATTGCGAAGTAATGATTAACAGTAGCTAAAAGTGTAGTATTCAGATGTCGTATGCTGTTTTGCTTGGTATTTAACACTAGAACGACGGCAAAATTCAATTACATACGTGGATCAATCGATGGCTGCAACTACTAATACTGATTTTAGCATCGTCTTTTGAATTAATCAAACTTTAACTGAGAATGCGGTCGAATGACTGTTCCCATCTCTCTGGAGTTAACCGACTTAAATTCGGTCCGCAAGCCCACAGTGCCGCAGTACGTAAATTGTAAGAAAATCCATAATGTGACTTATTAAATAGTAATTCATAACTGACCCGGTGGCGCGGCACGGCGTCGACCCGACTTTATATATTTGTCCACTAAAAACAATATTACTTATAATTGTTTTACACTATGTTGTTTTTTTTATTGTTATTACTAGGTTTTTTTCAGATGTCCTCTTAGTTCTTAGTATCTAATTTTGTGGTCGAATATAAACTGTAGTAATTGACTATCAAAACGTGTTATTCTGTTTCAACCAATTTAATTATTGTACGCGCTGTTTATACTATCAGAGAATTTGAATGGAAATGTTCTAATAAAGCAAGAATGAAACGTATAGTCTTGATAATACAAGTACAAGTAATTTATTCCTTTGTTTTTATTGTATGCAACATGCAAGAGACTACTGTACTTTACGACCATCATAACTCATCGTACCCTCTCATTGCATTGCAGGCGAAGGAGATATTAACCAAGGAGTCGAACGTCCAAGAGGTGAAATGCCCGGTGACGGTGTGCGGGGACGTGCACGGCCAGTTCCACGACCTGATGGAGCTGTTCCGCATCGGGGGCCGCTCGCCCGACACCAACTACTTATTCATGGGCGACTACGTCGACCGCGGCTACTACAGCGTGGAGACGGTCACACTGCTCGTCGCACTTAAGGTATGTGTTGCGTGTGGGGAGATACTTTCGTGTGTGTGTGTGTGTGTGTGTGTGTGCGCGCGTGCGTGCGTGCGTGCGTTCGTGCGTGAGTACGTGAGTACGTGCGTGCGTGCGTGCGTGCGTATATGTGTGTGTGTGCGTATACTTAACACAAGCGTTTCCATTTAGTCCTCCTTAATAACTTCGATTTCTTCTTGCGTTGATTACCGATGCCCTGATGATTAAGCAACAGCAGTTATCATTAGATGTATACTCGTTTGCCACCTCAATACTACAAGCAAAAAAAATACAATGAATTGAAAACTAATCACAGTACCAAAAAGTAACAGTTAAGGTTAGCATTAAAAAAGCTGATATTAGTGTACTTGAGATTTTACAAGCATTTCTCTAAAACTAAAAAGTAAAAATTAATATATCCAATATTTAACAAACGCGTCTCATAATTACAAAACCGCACCCGAGCCCAACCTTTTTGACATTAAAAGTATATCTTGATAAAATGAGCCATTAACACTAACATGCAATGTTCTTAACTAATTTAAGTATAGCTTAGTCGTTTACGTCTTTATTTTATACGTCTATATTTAATGTCTCAACGTGATATATATTTTTTCAACATTTTAAAAGATTATTGATTATAATACTAGCTTCAACATTATTAAGTGTTATTTATTACCTAGCTATTAATTTAATTTTATAACGAGCAAGTATGATATTATAAGTTCTGACCTTGAACGTTAATATCCAAGTGTAATGGTGTCCACATTTTAATCAAATCAGATGAATATTAATAAGTATTAACGTAACAATAATTTAATTACATAATTTTCCGCCATACAACAAAGGTTCGACTGTTGGAAAATGCACTTAGACTAAGCATAGTCTGACCTGATTTAAAATACTCTTACAATGATGTTTTAGACAAATACATAATATTTATATTTGAAGGTGGAAGAACATTTCGTGATTTGACTCCGGGGACCACTGCAATGTCACACCTTTCTGCTTTGTAACGCCATTGTACAGAGTTGAACCACCGTGTTCTGTTTTGATGGGTGTAGTAAAGGCCAAAATACACTGGTCGAGGCCTTTCAACTTGATCTTCATGGGTAGCAATGTTGTGGACATCTGAGTAAACTCTTAATCCTGTCTGAAGCTGACTACAGTCCACGAACACCAATGAACATCAAACAAACGAGCTGGTGTTTGCTGTCTCAATAAAGAATGATTTTTTTTTTAATTACTAGCATGTCAATACATTCTAGTAATTTTGTTAACCTAAGCTAAGCTCATAGGTTTGTGTTAGGAGTGGATTTACGTCAATAGTGCAATGGGAGGATCGAACTCACGATCGTAAGTCCGACACACTACCCGCCGCTTATGAAGTTTAATTAAGTATGTTAAGAACGATGTTCTATTCGTGCATTCCCTACACAAACTCCCGAGTGGTTTACGTGAGTGCGGCGGCGGCGGCTTATCAACCGTATCTGTGATAAAGTTCGGTCACTGTTTGTCCTCTTTTATCTCGCGAAGATTGCGAACGTCGCCGGTTCACTTTGGCAAATGAGCCTCTTTAGCGCCACAGCGCTCGGCTCTCATGGTGACCCGAGTAGATAGATGTGTTGTACGTTTATAAGTTTTTCTTTTTCAATTAAAATAGTAAACTCATTTAGTTATTAACAATACAACGAGCAGCTCGAACTCTTTCTTCCAAATCTACGAAGTATAGACAGTGGTATGGGCTTGGCGTATACTCAAAAATTGTTTGTTATAATATCGTCTGTCATAGGAATTAGCTATATTTTTGCTATATATTGGTTTGTCATAGTCTTTTTTTTTAATTATTAGAATGTCAAAACATACTAGTAATTTTGTTAACCCCTCCAGTTAAGCTCGAAGGCTTGTGTTAGGAGTGGATTCACGTCAATAGCGCAATGGGGGAGTGAGGATTGAACCCGAGAGCTATTGCCGCTTAATAGTCGTCATGTTACGAGCAGATTAAATGTGCATGTTTGTTAATCGTGTGTAATCTTTTGTATGATTGTATTCTTCTTTGAAAACACCACTGTTCTTGCGCGTGAGTTCTAGTTTGAAGGGTGTGGTGAGGGAGACACTTTACCAAGGTGTTCGAACTTAGTCCTTAGGGGTAGAAACTCATCTCAAAGAAAGAATTTCGATCCTATATTGGGTCGATTACATACCATGAAGTGAACTGCATGTTCGTTTGCTACCTTGCTATTGTTGAATAGTGTTTATATAAATATTACAGGGTCACGTAACCCACTGTGGTTGGGTGTGTGCGCCATTCCGTCTTGCATTTCGTCGGTTACTATATATTTATGCTAAACGTTTCATGTATAATAAGTCACGTCGTCTATTTCCGTTCGATAGCGAAATGATGATATTGCATGTGCAAAACTCTTCAACTTTTCGTGTTATACGTTAAGAGAACAATATGAACGTCTTAGGGCGATAGCACACACGGTGCTTTTAGGAAGAGCTTCGAGCAGTTTCTCAAAATGCGCTTTTATACCCCTTCTGGGTGCTGAGGTACTATAATGGCTTTAATGAGTGTTTTATTTTAAATATAGATTTTGGGTAAAAAATTAATATATGACATTACTGGGTATTTGTAACTAATTTCGTGAAGGGCTTTAGCCGAATGATCGATTCTCAGAGGCAGCAAAAAGTTTCACTATATCTGACCTAAAGAAAGTATTAATTATAGTTTTAGCGAGTCTCTGCGTTTATTCGCACAATGGATAACGTGTGTTTTAGCGATTTTAGAGACGCAGCGTCAAATTATGACAACTTGCTAAAAGTTAACGTACAAGATGTATGCGTTCAGACGCTGAATCTAGTGTGTGCGAACGGATCAAGCAGGGTACGGTAAAGATTGGTTGCTATATCTAACTTTGAAAAGCAAATACAATGCAATAATACATTGAAATCTGAGCAATGATAGCCCACTGACGTCGTACTTGATGGTCGTGAGATCGGATACGATCCTCACTCTCCATTGACGTGAATCCACTTCTAACACAAGCCTTTCGACGTGGTGACGTTAACAAGGTTCGATTAACAACGTGAGGTTAACAAGGTGAAGTTAACAAGATGAGTGGACAATTTAAAAAATGCTATGCCAAATCTTCGCAAGTTTATGCTAAAAGTAACGTGACCACGAGGGTCCTTACAGGCGTTGTAATATTTATCAATGACCATGAGAATTGCGAAACGGATTCTTACCACATTGGTTTCTTCAGTACTCTGTTGCTTGTGAAACCCTGACGTGACACTGATGCGAACGGCCATCTGTCTGTTCGTGGAAGAACATATTTTTTCAACTTCAAAGAAACGCACGTTGTTGAGACACGTTACGTTAATTTTATTTGATCCAAGCACGTATCCAAAACAGGTTACGCTCTGTGATGTAACCTCTGATCTGCCGATAGGGGAACGAACGTTTCCGATTAGCACACCGCACTCGGGAATTAGAAACGCGTGTACGAATTAAGTAGTCAAAATGCTAAAGGTTTATCGGATCATGTCATGACATGACATGACTGATTAGTTCATCTCCGGTCTAGTTTTGTGACCTTTTCGGAGTTGTTTCTCTGTAGGTTTTAATTGAATTATAATACCTAATTGAATGGCATCAATTAAATATTACATTGTAATTATAGTCGGCATTCAAAGTTGCACCCTTCAGTTCCAATATACGGTATTGAAGTAACACAGAATCTTCTATCACTTTCTCCGAGACCGATTGACGCCTGCCGAATTATAAAAGGATCTATTGGAATCTACATCCAATTTGTATTGTGCTGTCTAGATAATTTTTTTTCTCCCAAACCAATTAAATGGTACACAAATTGTGGTTAGGAAATCGTTGCTAAACATTATTCTTTCCTACATTTAATGATTTTATACGCCCTTAATTCCTCATGAGAAAGTCGTATCTATTACTGTTTGTTTGCACATCAGCGGACGACGGCAAACATTTCGCATCTGGACGGTGCGATTGCTTGTTTACCCACGCACTGCTTGTAGCCAAGCATTGCTCTTGGTCTGTTTTGATAACACTATCGTACTGATGACCAAGGTCGACGCGTGTGATCTTTGAATTACTAAAAAGCAGTCTTACCATTAAAACATCGCTATAGACGATAGACGCAAAAGATCTTTGTTTACAAGAGAAATCAAAAACTAGCTTTTAGGTAGGTAGTTCTAAAACTTATTCTAGTCTAACATTAAAATGCATTAATGCAAATTTTAAAAGATATATACGCTATACGTCAAAAGTCCTTGAAACTTTTGCAAACCTGATATCTATTCAAATTGAATTGAATAGTTTCCTACTCGGTATGTTTACAAATATATGACTAGCAAGTTTATGCATTTTTGCATACATCATGATTCCTAAAGTATCGCATATTGCAGTTTTAGGAGCTCGCAAAGTTCAGACAGACAGTCAAGAACTGGTTAAAATTAACGAATGATTCAATAACAATGACTAGAAATATGTAGTCTCTAAGAAAACTGACGAGTTTTATTAAGGTCTAGGGAGTCTTTTAAACTTTCGAGTTACAAAGGGTCGCGTATTTAGAAAAAATGAAAAAAAAAAAGAACGTGTTGTATTGATAACCTTCTTGTCTGTCTGTCCGAAAGTCTGTTAAAAACACTGGTATACAGTATACACATACCATAACACTAAAACGCTAACCCCATTCTCGCACGTTTCCAGGTAAGGTACCGGGAGAGAATAACGATTCTGCGCGGCAACCACGAGTCCCGTCAGATCACCCAGGTGTACGGCTTCTACGACGAGTGCCTCCGGAAGTACGGCAACGCGTCCGTGTGGAAGCACTTCACGGACCTGTTCGACTTCCTGCCGCTCACCGCGCTCGTGGACAGCCAGATCTTCTGCCTGCACGGCGGGCTCAGCCCCTCGATCGACACACTCGACCACATCAGAGCGCTCGACCGCGTGCAGGAGGTGCCGCACGAGGGGCCCATGTGCGATCTGCTGTGGAGTGATCCCGATGATAGGTCAGTATGATTGTATATATTACATTCTCGGAGTCTGGGTTTGTGCTGTATAGCACCGTGCCTCGGGAAGCACGTAAAGCCGTTGGTCCTGCGCCTGATCTCT
>DWGW01000516.1:0-14546 GCA_018247775.1 Udranomia orcinus
GGCGAGGGTAGCGGGGTAGCGGGGTGGCGGGAGCCGGCGCTCTGACGTAACATATAAAGTGGCAACACACAGGCGCGCTGTTAACGCCGCCCGGGCTTATTGTCTGCGGTCACGCGACGAGCCGTTTAGCCGCGCGCCGCGCCGCTGCCGCCCGGTTAACCGGAAGGGGGGCGGTTAACCGGACGCTCGGGGGCGGAAGCGGGGGAAATAGATAAATAGACCGCCCGCCGCTCGGAAATGTACGGATTGAGTTCGGACTATATTTCAGGCATAATAGTTTTGAAAAGTTACGTGATTTACACGCGACGTTTTCCACTTTTATCGGGGCTCCCGGCTCCATCCGACCGCGTTTTACGACACTGTCATCGAAAAGTTTTATCGCGTGCCGTTTACTTTTAAGTCCTATTACGCTGTCAATTTATAACTCTGTAACGTCCGACTCGATGTCGAACGTTTCGCGATAGCTATAAAACCGGTCCCGCATGAAAGAAGCTCATTCATACTCGAGGATGTACGCCGTATTAAACCGGTCGCTACTCGAATATGCGTAAAAATAAAAACGATAATCAGTTGGAAACGAGGACTCACGTTAGTCGGAAATGGAGTGCACAAAAACGATACAAAAAATTAATCGACAGCGAGCGCGTAAAGCGTGGGGCGCAGCGCAACTTTAAAATTAACTTTACCGGTCCATTCGTATACATAAATAATGAAGGAATTCTGAATACACATTAAACTCCTATAAAGAATACATTAGCATAAATTTATGGTAGCGAGTCGGCGTTTGGAGCGCGTTTTTACGTGACTCGTAAAGTTTATAGTCGCGAGTGGTGGATTGCGTTTACTACGCCCGCTATCGGTTTATGGCCGACCCCAAATAACCAAATTGCCTGATGCTCGTTGTCGGGCTGACGTGTACCGCCCGCGCTCACTTCTACAACAGGAGCACGCGCCCAACGAGCTACCATTTAACAAAATTGATTTAAAAACACTGGAGGAGTATATCAGTTTTATTTTATGAAATACAAAAAGTATTTTCTATTTGAACTATTACGCTATTTACAAATAACTGAAATGTCCAGATGGACCCCAACTTTGTAAATGTGAACTTTCCATGCACGATTCAAAGCTACTAAGTTACACACGAATGCAGTGCACACCTCAACATTGCTTTTTATTTATAAGCCCCGGGTCTATTCAACTAATGTAACTCTTTCCCGCTATACAATTTGCCGACGATAAATGCACGGTCATTATTACGATCCTTTGCCAAGCTGCAATTTAGTACTGAGCCTCTCGGATTCCACTCCATTTCAATTCGTATTATAATGTTTGTTTTGCTTTACCTCTCTTCCGTTTTATAGGACTATTTGTACGAGGTAAATCTGTCATCCTACTCCTTTGATTAACACTTTATTTTTCGTACTGTTTCAACTTCGAAAGCTTGATCTTTCTTTAATTGTAATTAAACATAAAACGATTACAACCTGATTTCAGTACAATTTTAAGTTATGGTAAATGAAATTTACATTTTAATTTGGGTAAGTGTCGAAACACGGCTCATAGCGGTCAACGTACGGCTGCGTTATATCACACCAAATGAATTCCGCCGTCGATAAGCAATCTTACCCACCCCTTCTTCCATTACAGGAGTAATTAGCACAATTAACAGGCGTGAGGGGAAGGGCGGGGCGATCGCTTTCACGCACGCAAACAAATGTCACGTGGCACGGCAGCGCCTTAATTAAAACGATAATTGAGTTGACTTGCGAAACTCATCCGCCATTTCGAAATTCCAAGAGAAATTTCATGGAACTCCCCTCCGAACTACGAAGCCCTTAAGTGTCGACGACTTTAATTTTGCGTTAGCGTCTACTTTGCGGTCTCGAAGCAAATTTTAATACGGTGTGCGCGGCTCGCTTTGTAAAATTATTTAAATAAATTACCCCGAATCGAGTTTCGTCGCTATCCGTAGTGCTGGCTAAAAACAACTCACTCGGAAAATTGGCACCGAAGAGATAGATCAACCAAATCTGCGGTAATAACTTTCCCGCGAACACTTACTTATATAAAGTTTTCTTTCGCGAACGAGAAAGGCGTTGAGACGTAAACAAACAATCTCATTACGATGTGAAAAGAGAATCGTAACAAAGTCGAAGTCACAGTAACGGGCAATAACTGGGAACAATCGTCGAGCGCGCATATCGAGGCGGCGAGAGATGTTGACAAACACAAACTCCTTTAATAGTGATCCCGCGTGAAAGGGGGCGAGACCCCTTGGATTGTCTTTAGTCTACAATATGTGCGTCGACACTCCCGTCAGAACTTAATGCCGGGGATAAACAATTCGTTACACCTTCACCGACGATTTGGAACGCTGGAATAATGCCTTGAAAAATTAGTTTCGTTAGGGTGAACGACCAACAAAGTTGTCACATCATTTTCGTGTAACTGAATTCCACTTTACGGCTTATTTATATTTCAATTTTCTATTTATATTTCTAGTTTTTATGTTTCTGTAAAATAGTACCTATAAGTAGAGTATATTTTAGTTATTACTTTCAAACTACTTATGAAACACTTATATAACCTAATAATTATATACGACAATATTTGTTTAACAAATAATATAATGTGTACATAAAAGCTGTTAATAATTTTAAATATCAAGGGTTAATAAAGTGTTCATAAACTGATTGTATAGTTTTTAAGAATACCTAACAATTTTAATAAATTAACTTTTTTATTGAAGCAGTGAAATAAGTTATTGAAACGTTATGTTTTTTGTGGCTGAATGGCGGCGAGCGAGTTTGCTTCAAACATGTACAAGCAAAGGTCGTGCGGTGGGTCGCAGTGAGCTTTATTTAAATGAGAGCTCCCTCGCCACCCGTCAATAAAACATTAAACACGTAACAAGTTTATGCGCAGCGACAACCCTGGCGGATTCCGCCACTTCGTTAATCCGGGCGAGGGCAGCCCTAAATTAGGGTCGAGACAAGCCTTAATCCCCCGCTCGGCGCGACGGGGGATTTATATTGTTATTGCTCCGCGTCCGGAATTATACGAGGGTTGAGGGACTAATGAAAGGGGAAATTTAATTCCTAATGATTCTCGTCTTAGCTCGTAACGAGGAAACTCGAAAAAGGGCTGCGACCCGCACTCTTTTTATGATGAATCGTTTTAAGCGGAAGATTATTCCGTTCGACCCCTCCGTCGTTATCTAATATTTTCGAGTCTGTTTTCATTAGAGGTTGGCATGTTTCGTGTCGATCGAATCGAAGTTAAGCACGGAATTGGATTACAAATTTATTCATGAAACATTTTCAATGCTCGAACACGGCGGCGAGCAAACGAAGCATATGTAAATGTGTGATAAGCACGAAGGGAGCGACGCGGCGCGCATAGCAGGTTAGCGGTGCGAGCGTGTTCGAGGTACACGAGCGAGTCGTGTCGGCGGAGCGGGGACACGCCGCACGCCGGCCGCATTGTTAAACACGGCGCCGACGACCGCAGAACGTTGCACCACTGCACCGCATGCACGCCTCGCACTTCGCCGCACGCCCGCTGCCACACCACTTGGCTGCTGCCACTTCTCCTAACGACACCGCCTCCTCGCCCGCCACTTCCACTCGCTCATATGACGCTGTATAGCTCCATATCACACTCCGACAAACATAACATTATCACCGACTCGAAATAACATTCAATAAAACAACACGATTTATATTGTTACCTACCTACTCCGAACGAGTTTGCCTGTCGAAGAACAATTTCGATGAAAGGTGAATTCGGTATCATTTTATCTATTGCCGATTAATTCAAACAAAAAATAATAACTACCTCCTCATAAATTGGCTAATCGTAAATGTATCCTGTTTGTTACTGGCATGCACGTGAATTGAGCATAGAGAAGCGAGCGCCGGCCGCCCTTCCGCCCATTACGCCGGCGACTAATTGAGATAAATTATGAAGACGTGCACCGAGCCGCGAGCTATCTCACCCACCTAACGACTAATTACATGCAACCATTTCAATTATCTCGGCGGAGCGATGCGTTTTTTTATTAACAACTGACATTTATATTTTTTATGTCATTTGAATACGATTGTAATGAATAAATTAATTTATACTTCAATTTAAGTTAGTTCAATAAATCTTGGAATATAGGGAGACGCTTTAGACTGTAGTGATGCACTAGACATGGACATACATAAATATAGGAGAACACGAGGGCTGCAAAGAGCATGTGGTGAGTGGGTGTAGTCGGCGACCGCAACAGAGGAGCGTCGTATTCGAGCCTGCGTGCTTCGCTTGCGGTTGCGACCTCCACATACTGTTTATGACATGTCCTCGCACTGCCGAGAGCTTCCGAACAATACCACACACCTACCTGCATGCCTCCAACGACTAACGACGTTTACAACTGAACCTCAATTACGGTACCAATTAATCTGCAAACTAAAGTGCTTTGTTTATAATTCAATCCTCCAAATATAAACCTGTATCGGTAATATGTACCAAGGAATGTTGTTAAGCGCGCGGCATTCACATCGACAACGCAAAGTACGAACATATTACACATTGCGCATTTGATTAATTTCGGCAAATCCAAAACATTGAACATTTCATCTGAAACATTGAATTAGCATAGAGCGGCTGTCGTTACGTCGGTCACGCCTCGTCGCGTCAATGCGATCTGACTATCTGATGTGAAACAATAAATTGGATGTAGTCATGATTGTAATCGTAAACCGACGTATTATCCAACAAAAAAGTGAAGAATTCACCGCAACGCGTTAACGTTCACATTGCTGGTGGCAAGTTTAGACTAATAATTGCTATTAATCTGTTTGTTTGCGCTATAAATATTTATGAGACGCCCCCGAACGACGGGGTAGGTGGGAGCGCTTAATTATTCTTTACTTTAGAAGTGTCTGAGGGGATATGTTGCGGAAGGGTAAACATAAGAATGTAATAATATTCAATTTTCTCACGTACCAGGAGTGCAGCGATAGGCAGGTATTGTTATGAGCGAGGAGGTGGGGGCGGGCGCGATTCGATCAAGCTTGCATAAATCGATGCGATACGCCGGATCGGGAACAAAGCCGCAAGCCCGACCCGAGACGAGCAATACCCCTACCTACCATCTGCTATGTACAATACGACCCTATTATTATTACAAGCATTGCAATGCATGATACTCGCTGAGGAAATTCGAAATTCTATGTGAATTCGAAATTCTTGCGCATAATTTGCCTTTGTGCTGCGGTTACAGTTCTCTGAATCTATATGATCGCTTTGCGCTCTGGCACTACTAGTGTTATATGCATTTAGTAACGTATTATAACCTACTTACGTAATCAATTAGTATTATAAGTACCTAGCTTGTATTTGTAGCTATATTTTATAACTCCGATAATTTGATTAATAAACAGATAATAAGTTGTACTAAGTACAAATCATGTTCGTAATACAAAATGTACATACGTAATGACAGGTAAATTACACGTCGACTATAAAAATAATGCCTTACGATCGCTTTTTGCGACAGAATAATTGGGTAATAAAAAAGAAATGGCCACGGTGTTCGGGTTGTATAAAGTGCGGTTACTTTTTTACGTAAATTAAATGGCATTTGGGTTTTGATATTCTTGACTACAAGTGTCTATCACCGTAATCTTGTAAAATATTGAGTATGATATTATTTGTAGTAAATTAAATAACTAATGTTATTATATTGTAATTTTTTATCAAATTAAACACATAAACGTACGATACAAGTCATACAACTTTTACAATTGCGATAATAATGAGAAACGAAGACTTAAGAAATTTAAGAAGACAGTATTAAAGATTATTATCTTCGCCAGAGAACATTATTCCATGGTAAGAAGAATCTGATTGTGATAGATGTTCATGCGGATAAGAACTGACAATCCTGACATGGATTTGCGAGCAACCTTATCTATTATCAAGCGGTTCAGTCCGGATATAGCGGTTAACCGCTTCTGCGCGTACATTAGTGGGACAGACAGTGATAGATCGCCCCGAACATCGCCGATAACGTCCTACAAAGAAACCTCACCTCGCTCTAACGAATGATTGACGTCTGTAGATTAAACCAGTAATCCAGTGTCAACAGGTTAATTGTAGCATTATTGAGCTCCTATTAATCGTAATGTTTTACAATTATAGTCACACGTGCAGCATCATAATTATTAATGGACGTTGTATCTCTTTTATAATAGGTACCTATTTCTTATACTCGAGTGGATAATAATGCTTCTACTTCCACGTTCACGCCGCGCACTAAAAGCAAAAATACGCCGGAGACGGCTATCGAGCAATCTGTTTCAATTTAGGGCGTCTTAATAATTACAAGTGGCCATTCTTTCCAATTAAGAAAAGTCTCGGGCGATAAATTGCGAGGGTTGTCGCGGGAGCGCGGCGCCCGAGCAGCGAGCACTTACCGACTACAGCGCGTAAACACGTCGCGCTAAGGTTGCCACTGCTACAAAAACACCTTTATACAATTTCGTTTTAATGGTTTAATAAAGCGCTCGGACCTCGCCGTTATAAATAAGTCGCATTTACACGCGCCACCGCTACCTTAATTAAAGGCACAGGTACTTTCGAATACGAAACGACCGAAGCATATCTAAGAACAAACGCAAATTTATTCTGACCGGAGTTTTTTCGGCATCTATTAAATAAAGAAGTCGAGTAGAATGCTAAACAAGGTTGAGCGGCCCTCGCCCTGCGAGTTTTCCACTTGAAGTGGTGAGCGAACGTGGGGAGGGAGGTAGGGTCACGGGGGTGCCATTCGGAGTGGCTTAGATAAGGTAAGGAGGATGAAGAGGCGAGATGCGCGGCGTAATGAACCGGCTCCGAGCAGTTTTTGTGTGGTTCGGGCGCTAAATTGAATATTAGGCGCGATTTGACAGCGAATGAGCGTGCGGTAGAAATAAATCCGCAGTTATTATGTTACCCAAATGAGATTGTGGAAGGGCCTGTTAGAAGGGCCGCTGCTCAATTTCACGTTGGTGTAAATTGGCACTTCTAATCCCAGTTATTCTGTTGGAATTTAAGCGGTTTGCGCGAAGAACTTGTATAAGGCCAGAAAAGAAAATAAATAGATGAACATTATACTCGTAAATGAAATATTACTACGATTTTTCTGTATGTATATTAAATATAAGCACACGTAAATGAGTGATGACAGTATCATTCCTGATTTATAAATGAAACGCTACTGTTAATTTCTTGGTTAATACTAAAATTTAATAGAAAACCCTTAAGTTTAATCTTAATCATATCAACAATACTATTATAGTTAATGACTGAGACTTGCAGACGCACTGCCAACAATATTACAGCTATTAGTCTACAAAATTCTAACCGGTAAACATTCGTCATGTAACAAACCGGGAATAATAAGAGCTATAATTAATTTCACAGTTTAGACTAGCTGCAGACTATTCGAACATAAATAGTGAATCATGAAACCAAAAACACGACGTGAGATGTTTGCAAATAAACATGAGCGGGTTGCAACAGTGTAGCCGCTCCGTGATTTGCAGTAAAAACACTCGGCGGAGGAACAGGCGAGGCACGAACTAGGAGTGTAACCTGACGCCCCCTCGCGGTGCCCGCAGCCAAGACGGTTTATGTAAACTTTATTACGGCGTGCAGTCCCCAGCGCCCCTACCCGCTCTGCGGTAAAGCCTGCCGTCCATTCCTATGACTCGTTGAATAAAATCATACTTATATTGAGTTCTGTTGTGCTGACTAATCCTGAATGCCTATTATCCACCGTATAAGACACCCGAAACTAAGCCTAAACAGGTGTAGGAAACCATAATAAATCTGTTAAACATTTTTGAAGACCTATCCAGGGCACGACATTCATTACAAATACGAATAAGACGGGACTTGCACAGGAAATCCTACAGTAAAATTAAGCGAAGGCAGGCGAACGATTGCGATTCGATTCCGCAAGCCAGTGAGCGCTAGGCCTTACGTGCAGTCTCCCGCCACCCCTGCTCAGATTGTAAGGCGCGTCCGTGCATTACTCAGCTCGCCGCGTGTTTGCACAGATCGACAGCTCCGTGAGCGGACTGCCAACACCGCCGACACCGCGCCGTATCCGGGTCACATTGCACCCCTAACATACGTATCTCCGAAGTTACGCTTCGCCCGCCGCAGCTGACTAGTCTGTTCGGAACTTCGCCGTGTTATATGATTACGTGAATAGTTTGCAACATGTTGCGAATATTGTATTGACGATGGAACAATGAGTACCTTAACAACGTTGTCGCTGTGAATATTGAATTATCTCTAAAGTTTTGTATACGTTTTTGAGATGAGGGAATTGCAATTCAAAATTGTTCTAAACAGATTTAAAATGTTACTCAGAACTGATGAAAAAATCTCGTCTTTTTGCATTTTGCACAAAGCAGCCATGTGAAAGGTTATTGCATTTATCCGTTATGGTGCACCCTTCGTATTACCTCCCCTCATAATCCGTTCACACACCCTGACTCACAACGTTCTTTGATATTGTTGAAAATCAAAACCCAGTTATTAATTTGGATCCATTTATGCTTTTTCATGTACCTGTCAAATTGTATTACGGAAAATTATAGGTACATGTTTTATATAATAAAGAGTGAGGTGATAGGAGTTAGCCGCTTTTTAGTGGAGCACATTTCACCTTTATATTTCTCACGAGTTACGCTGAACATGCCACAACTAAGTTGTAAACTTTCCAACATTACTCCACTTGAATCGGACATTAAACATTCTCCTCAGCGTATGGTTAATCCAATTTACGGCATGTTTTAAATTATTTTATCATGTTTTATACAACTATTCTATTTCGTAATAAATAATAAAATAGTCTGTTATTATAAAGCTAAATAAGTTGCTCTTTGAGTGTAACAGATAGAAAAGTTAAGTGTTCGATATAATTATGATCGGGATCAATAAAAAAAAATCGTTTAAAAGGAACACGATTGAGAGAGCTCCATAAGTGAACCATTTCTACAAACTATGGCATAGTAGACACGTGTCAAGCTTTTACTATGAACCGAAGTTTTGGGCCGTAGAGCGCTAGTCATCAGAAGTAGGTTAGTCGTCAAGACAATGGTGACTCTGGTATCGATTCGCATGCACTCCGCTCGCAGTGAGGCACGGAGGCGAGGGTGGCGCCCCCCGGTAGCGATACCCGGCGTTCGCAACACCTCGTCTAACGCACTCGGTGTGAGCTCACTCCAATTGAGGGCTGCTAGGCTCGTCTGAACAATATGTTTTAATTTCTAGTGGCACACGAATGTCGTTTTCAAAGCTCTTTGAGCCGCTTTACTGCGTAAGTGCGGCGTTACGTGCGACGCGGTGTTTTTTGCAAAGTAAAATTAAAGGATTAGACGTACGTAATATACGTGTGAAATATTTTTTTATATGACAGCAAAAGAGGAGTGAGATTAGTTTTTTTTAATAAATGTATTTGTAATGTTGCTTAAACGGTATAGTGTGACAGTAATGTTTCCGTTCCCTTCATTCCTTCCCAGAAGATGAATTAGTAAGGGCTATTGTTTTTGCCTCGCCAATTTTTTATCCTTATTTTATTTTAAAATTGACAATTTTATATGGATCTATTGTAATGTATAAAATTTATTCGTAGGAACCATATCCAGCAAGAACTTGTTACTATTCATAACATACATTATATTTCGTCAACAATAAACCCAGCTTCCAATTAAAGCAAAAAAGGAATATTTCAACAACAAGTCAACTTTAAAACGAGCTGCTTTACACAAGCAAAATATATTTCAAAGTGTTTCCCCGAGTGCGACACAGCCCTAGAGTTCCAGGGAGCGGCACTTGCACCACCCACTTGTTTCAACCAGCGCCGTGTTATGAAATCAACGTGTTCGAGCGCAACACTCCTCTCCGCATTCCCAAATGGAACGCCAGTACGCCTGTTGGAGAATTTTTCAAAGCGAAATTCTCTCGTTCGAATTTTAACAAGTTCAAGTTTTTAAAAACGGAATTTTATACTCACATGTCTCTCCTCCGCCGAGCTGATACCTGCGGATAAGGAAATTGTGTTTTAATTTTTCTGAGTGTAGGTATGATGCATTAGCAGAAAAAGCAATACAAGTGAGTGAGCATGCTCGTTGCCTACAGAGAATTCGGAGAGATTCGAGTTTTAGAACCACTTATTTTTTCGATGCAGGAATATATTACCTACTTGGAAATATATTATGAGCTCTAATTATTTGCTTCTAGTGTATCAAAAGAGTCAACAGACTTTATCATTATAGTACCTACTATGGCTTAGAAGGATTCCATCTTATACCCTTAGTTTTATAAAATATAAATATTTCTATATTGCTTGAAACAAGCATCTATTATTATTTTCCTATTTCAAGAATACAAAATGTTGATTCATTATTCATAAAAGCATAAATTCCGCTCTATTTGAAGGCATATACCTATATTACAAGTACGAATTTATGAATATGTTCTTTGTATTATTTGTTTGGAATTGAATTGCAGGTAATATTAGACTGACTAGTTTTCTATTGACTGTAAAAAAACATTAGGAGAGTAATGTTGAATTTGTTTTATTGAAAAAGTATATAATAATTAAAATAGTGTTCACATACCGTGTACAGAGATTAAGAGGTAGGTACGTAAATTAAATACAAAATATCTGTATGGATATGGAAGTCATTTTATCAACTACAGGCTACAATTGGCTACTCAAATGGTAACCCTATAACTTCTTGGTTCTGTCGTGATGGTACTAGAACAGGTCATACATAACATTATCTAATAGGTCGATGTACTAATTGCAGTAGAAGGCTTGCTGGAATAACTAGCTGCCTCGGCGCCTGAATACCTTAAATTAAAGCTATTGTGAGTGACGTGGTGACTACTAGGAGTGTCGCACGTCGGTGACGGGAGTAAAGTGGTCGATGAATATTCCACGAGATGTCGCGTCTCCGTCACGTTGCCTACAGCGTCACTCGCTCGGTACACTGTCTATCCTGTGTCACAACCAGGGCCGGATTGAGCACATAGCGAAAGTAGCAAATGCTACGGCCCCTATGGCAAGAGTAGCGAATGGTATGGGCACCTATAGCAAGTAGCAACGACGGGATATGCATATTTTGGGGCGCTCACGCACCAACGTTTTCTGACCGGAAGAAAAGTATCAGGTTTAGAACTAAATTAAATGTAGTACATTTACATTTGCAAGACCCCTTTTCGTCGTCGTCGCACGACGTGAACGGTACCGCCCTTTCGACCTTGATCGCGTTTTTTTCGTACAGTATTGTTACAACGACAACTAGTTTGCTACAGGCGCGGTACCTCAATTCGGCCCTGATCACAACGCAATACTCTCCACGTAAGCCCAGGTGATATTGATGGCGTAAATACGGGGTGGGTAACAATATTATTCTTCTATTCAAATACGGGTGAAGTCTTTCTTCGACAGTCATACAATTTACGCTAAGTCAATCGTCGTTTATTTTTTTACTTTCTGGTAGGTAAAAAATATAGTTCTTTTAGAGGAAATAGTGGATAAATATTTTAAATCACACTATGACTTAATTATTTATGTATCAATTTATTATGTACGAATTCGTAATTTTGTTAAAAAAATTAAATGAAAGATAAAGGAATTTAAAGTTATACAGTTATAGGATAAAACATGTAACTAATTTTAATAATGGTTTTATTTATCAACCGTTACGTTTATATCAGTTGCCTGCCAATAACACGAAGTTAATCCGCAAGCTCCATTCCAAATAGAATTTTAGTAAATAGAATTGTTTAGTTTATCCCGGGATTAAAAGCTTAACCTGCAGTCATATCATCGCCAGTATTTGATCTATCTTTTGCTGCAATTTATTTCAAGTAAGTGGTATCATGCTTTTGTTGGTTCACTGTCTTTTTCACCTGTTTTATTACCAAAAAAATCATTAATAGGTACTTATAATCTCAGAAATAAAAAATCAAATTATTTATTTGTATAAAAAACTGTGAATTTATTATTTAAAAATAATAAGTACCTACACGTTCGCGAATTTTTTTTTTCTTCTATTTGCTGACACGCCATAACCATTTTTGTTTATGTATGTACTAGATGTCTGCATTACGTCTGTGAATAGATTTATTTTATTTCTTCTTTCTAAATATAGATGACGATCTAATTTGTACTACCTACAGATATTAATTTATTACTATAATAACATGCGGCCGGTCGGCGTACAACGCACGCAGATTCCAGTATGCAATATTTAACATTGATACGCTGGCATGATTTAATAATGCAAAACGATGTGCGTACCTACATGTCAGCGTATAATAACAGCGTTGGACATCAAAGCGCTCGCCCCTTTAGTTAATTCTAGTCCAGTTTGAGCAATAGCCGGTGCAATCCTCGGTTAATGCGCAATCTATCCGACATATGCCTGGCGGTAATTGGATAGGAGAGTATGCACAGAGAACACAAAGGGCTCTGAGCGCTATGTTGCTACAATCAAATTAAATGTAATAGCTTTAATTATTGGTCAGCAAACTAGCCGTATCGAGTATCCACAGCTATGGCACTGAATTTCGGAATAGCCGTGCAATATTGTTTTAGCGGTTCCGAATTAAGCATCTAAATGTGTTATCCGAAACATTTGCGTTCGCCAACTATTTTGTTTTCGACCCCGACGCAAAAAGCAAAGGGAATGTGAGTTCGAAACCCGTGTTTGTATATTCGATTGTTGCAATGCAACTCTCAAACGTACGATAAAACTTTTCGTGAGCAGTTTTTTATTTGATGACAATATGATTTGATATTTATTTTCATCATCGGTCATAGGTAATCAATAAAAAAATCATTTAGTTCAAGGAAAGCACAGAATAATGAATTAATTCAATGTTTAATTATTCTTATAACAAAAGACAATAAACAGTTAATGGTGTTGTGTACTTTATAGTCACTAAAAACAAGTGCCTATCACTTCAAAAACACCATTCAAAAATAATGATTGAAAATTATGTAGTTGAATTGGCATATGTATAATTAAGCAAGCGTTAAAATGTGGTGTTTGAGTCGGTCCGCGTCGGCGTACACTCAAGTCACCCGCAAAATTACGTTACTAATTGACTAAAACACGCGACGCTCACACCAGCAAGGAATAATTAATTGAGCGCGGGTGCGGGGCGGGCGGGGAGGGGGGGCCATCTGCGCGGTAACTCTTACATCAGTACACCGATAATGGCACAAATTAGCCAGGGAAGTGGCAGGAGGAGCCCGGGGTGGCAGGGGGGCGCTAAGCCAGAACATCCCAGAGCGCAGATTACCGCTTGCTTTTGTAATTAACCGGAGCGACGGGCGGCTTCCAAATCCATTTCTGTGTTACATTTTCATTTGTGGCGCTCTCGTACCCGCTCGCGAGGATTACTCGCTCGACTAGAACACCGTTTCCTGTTATTTGTGCGAATTATATTTACTCCACCGTGACAGCGCCGAATCGCTAATTCACTGTGATCGACGGCATGACGATCGCGATTCATAAAATCTAATTCGTCAACGTTCGCCGCGTTATATCCCGAACTTCTGTTTAAATAATCTAAGCAAACACACGAGTAGGTAAGCATCGATTCAAAGAAGTGACTTATTCATACTCTCAAAGCAATATCGGACGAGTCGGAGCCGTCAGCGATCCGAAAACACGCAAACAGTGAGTTCAAAAAGCCTCTCGAAGGTGGTAAATATTGAAACAGAAGTGGGATCGGAGACGTCTGACGCGGAGACGAGGGCGAAGGGGGGCGGGGGACTCTAATAGTCTCCAGCGAGTGGCGCATGGCAAACAACACGAGAACACAAACACGACAGCTCTTAAAATATTCATCTTACGTATCGATCCGTTATGATTCTTGCTCTTTTTATGAAATTTCTAGGCAAGAATCTTTCTAGAATACACTTCAATAGACAAACATCTTGAATGTCTTTAGACCTCTTCCAAGTTAAAAGTAGCGTGGAAATTTAAGATGGAAATAAAATCGATGTGTTGTTGTCAATATTATCTGACAATGTTTCTACTTACCGTTTCCCTTATCGTCAGGTCGGTGAATTTCGGGTGGTTTTGCCAGCACCGAAAGGGGATGGTGCGGTACTCCTAAGCCCAGGAGCCCTGCGGGGGGCAGTGCACCCTGCCCTAGTAATGGCAGAGGCGGCGCCCCGTGCGCTGGTAAATGCGCTGCGTGCATCTGTTGCAACAGTCGTGGCAGATCTGGTCGTTGTTGCTGCAACAAAAGAAACGTATAAATTAAAGTACGTTTAAATAACGTTTTAGAGAGCTTCGTGTGTTGACTGTTATTTAACAAGTATTTTAAGACAATATTTCGTTTTCAATAGTCGAGGGAACTTAATAGTATACTTAATGGTGAATAATAAAGTCACAATTACGATACACATCTCCACCAAGACACCTTATTAAGCAAAGGACTTTAAATTAAAAATGTGTAACATGTAGCTC